>CAUYON010011469.1:0-10164 GCA_963573935.1 Arctocebus calabarensis
ATTTCAATACTTTTGATTCTGTTGAGGTTTGTTTTGTGTCCTAGGATATGATCAATTTTGGAGAATGTTCCATGGGCCGATGAGAAGAATGTATATTCTTTATCTGTGGGATGGAGAGTTCTATATGCATCTATCAAGCACGGTTGTTCTAGGGTCTCATTTAGGTCCCTTATATCTTTGTTTAATTTCTGTTTAGAGGATCTGTCTAGCTCTGTGAGTGGAGTGTTAAAGTCCCCTATTATTATGGTATTATAGGATATTGTATTGCTCAGACTGAGTAAGGTCTGTTTCAAGAATCTGTGAGCATTTAAATTGGGTGCATAAATTTTGAATTGAAACGTCTTCTTGCTGTATTTTTCCCTTGACCAATAGAAAGTGACCATCTTTGTCTTTTTTGACTTGAGTTGCTTTAAATCCACATGTATCTGAAAATAAGATTGCAACTCCTCTTTTCTTCTGAATTCTGTTTGCCTGAAAAATTATCTTCCAACCCTTAACTCGGAGTTTTAATTTGTCTTTTGAAGCTAAGTGTGTTTCCTGTAGATAGCAAATGGATGGCTTGTGTTTTTTAATCCAGTCAGCCAATCTATGCCTCTTCAGTGGGCAATTCAAGCCATTAACATTTATTGAGATAATTGATAAGTATGGTATTCTTCTATTTATCTTCTTTTGTGAGACTCCATTGCTTAGTTTTATCTTTTGCATCAGTGTGGAAATAGGCTCTGTCCTTTAATTTCTGAGATCTTATTTTGTTGTTGATCCATTGTGAGGGTCAGTGTGCAGAACAGGTTAGAGTATTTCCTGTAGAGCTGGTCTTGTTGTAGCGAATTTCCTCAATGATTGTATATCAGTAAATGATTTGATTTCCCCATCAATTTTAGAACTTAGCTTCGCAGGATATAGAATTCTGGGCTGGAGATTGTTCTGTTTAAGTAGATTAAAGGTAGATGACCATTGTCTTCTTGCTTGGAAAGTTTCATTTGAGAACTCTGCATTCACCCTGATAGATTTGCACCTGTAGGTCAACAGGCGCTTACTCCTGGCAGCTTGAAGAATCTTTTCTTTTGTCTTGACTTTGGACAGGTTCATCACTATGTGTCTTGGGGAAGCTCTGTTAGAGTTGAGGTGACCTAGGGTCCTATATCCCTCTGAAAGGAGAATGTCAGAATCTTTTGTGATATTTGGGAAATATTTATTTATAATATTCTCTAGTATGGCTTCCATTCCCCTGGGGCTTTCTTCTTCCCCTTCTGGGATACCTATAACTTGTATGTTTGAATGCTTCATAGAGTCCCATAATTCCGCCAGTGAACGTTCTCCTTTCTCTCTCTTCTTTTCTGCCTCTTTAAGCATCTGAATTATCTAAACAGCCTTGTCCTCTACCTCTGAGATTCTTTCTTCTGCATGGTCTAATCTGTTGTTGATACTTTCTACTGCATCTTTAAGTCCCCTAATTGACTGCTTCATTTCCCTTTATCTCTGCCATATCCTTTTTATATTCTTCTCTTAATTAATTGTTTTTGGATTTCTTTTTCTGCTTTATCAGCATTTTCCTTCATTTCTTCCTTCATTTCCTTGATTGTTTTCATCATCTGTATTCTAAATTCCCTTTCTGACATTTCTAAAATTTCCTTATAGGTGGAATCCTCTACAGTATCTACCTCACAGCCCCGGGGGGGGGGGTGGGGGAGGTGCTCTGGACTAGATTTTCATGATGCCAGGAGTTTTCTGCTGGTTCTTCCTCATGATTTCTTTTATCTGTTTCCTTGTCCTAATTTTCCTTTCACTTCCTACTGCTCTTTAAATTGCCGTGCTTCTTGACTAGGGTTTCAATGAGTCCAGATCTTTTGCCTTCCTCAGGGGGTCCAGAAGTCTCACACTGTCTCCCTGTGTCCACAAAGGGATGTTTCTGGGCATATCTTGCCAGCCAGAGATGCCTGAGTTCTCTCCCCAGTCTCACCATGCCCAGTTGCCAGAAAGCTGTTACCCGGTCGCCATCTTAAAGCCATTCTTGAGACGCTTTTGCTAGGTCAAACCCTAAGAAATTCCAAGTGATTGGCAGTTCTTGATGCTGCCAGGGCTTGGAGAAATTACTGATAGACAACATTCGGGATAATAAGACTTTGGAGGAGAAAAATCTAATAAACATGGCTATACAAGCAGTCCCACCTCAAGAGCCTGGGTGGGATACCAGTAGGATGGGGATTGGACATAAAAACATTTCCTGACTTGTGTGGTAGATGGGCTATGCAGGTCCTAGAAAAAGACTATAAGTTACTCCAAATTATCCCCCATTACTCAAAAGAATAAAAACCCTCAGCTTTTCTGGAGGGACATAGGGATGACCTGAGTAAAATATACTCTCCTGTCACCTGATACTTTTGAGGGAAAGCTTAGTTTAAAAGGAAAATATATTATCTAATTGGCCCCAGATATCAGGAGAAAATTGCAAAAATTGACTCTTAGCCCTGTTCAGAACATAGAGGATCTCCTAAAGATCACTACCTTAGTGTTTTATAACTGTAACAAAGAGAAGTAAGAGGATGGGGAAAGGAAAGAAAAGAGAAAGGTGATTGCTCTTGTTATAGGCCTCCAGAAAACTACCTTTAGCAGCTATGACCTAGGAAACTTGAAAAAGGTCTCTAAGGGATGTTACCAGTGTGGCAGGCAGGGCTAGTATAAGAAGGATTGCCCTGAAGGACTCCACAGTCCTTTCTCCCTTTGTGGGGCAGACCATTGGGAAGCAGATTGTCCCAGGGATGAAGGTCAACTGAGTCATACATCTCCACTCAGATGGTTGAACAGTGGGACTGATGGGGTCAAGGGTTGCCTTCACTGGCTCCCACACATGTCGTCTCTGCACAGGAGCTCCAGGCATGCTTGACTGTGTAGGACAAGGAAGTAAATTTCTGCCTCCATATGAGCACACTTTCTGTGTTTTCATTTCTAACCCTGGCCTCCTAACTCCCCAACACACAACTACAAAGGGAGTATCTGGGAAACCTGAAACTCAATACTTGTCTCAACATTTGATCTGTGACTGAGGAAATTTGCTTTTTACTCATGTCTTCCTAATTATGCCTGAGAGTCTTCCCCTTTTGGGAAGAGAACTTTCAACCTAAAGTAGGAACCACCATCTACAAGAACATCCCCCCAAACCCAGTATTTTGTTGGCGCTTATTAGAAGTAAACATAAACTCTGACGTTTGGGAGAGATTGAAAGAGCAGTTCACACCCACTCAGTCAGTACAAATCAGGCTTAGGAACTCTGCTTATTTCCCCTATCAGAAACAATATTCACTTAGACCTGAGGCATTAGACAAGGCCTAATTAACATAATCAAAAGCCTCAACCCCAGTTTTAAATACCCCCATATTAGGTGTACAGAAACCAAGTGAACAGTGAATGAAGCAGTAGACCACCTCCACCCAGTGATTCCTAACCCCTATACTTTACTCTCCCAAATACCTGAGGAAACTGAGTAGTTCTCCATTTTGGAACTAAAGGACGCCTTCTTTTGTATACCCCTTAATCAGGACTCTCAGCACCTCTTTGCCTTTGAAGACCCTTCCGATCTGTCCACTCAATTAATGTGGATGGTGTTGCCCCAAAGGTTCCAAGATAGTCTTTACCTGTTTGGCCAAGCCTTGGCACAGGACCTTAGCCACTTTAAACACCCAGTAGCAATGGCCCCTCAGCCTATAGATGATATCCTTCTTGAGACAATAACCAAAGAGCAATGCCAGGAAGCCACACGGGCCATACTTGACTTTCTGGCTGATTGTGGTTTCAAGGTCTCTAAGATAAAGCACGGCTATGCCAACAGAAATTTCAATACCTGGGGTTAATCTTATCCAAAGGGCCTTGAAGCCTTCTGATCCATACATGCCCATCCTCAACCCAAGACATCAGACAACTGAGAGGATTTTTGGTCATTAGTGGGTTTTGCCAGCTTTGGATTCCTGGCTACAGTGAAATTGCTTGGCCATTATATTCTCTTATTAAGACAGCTCAGAAAACTGGTACCACTAAGATAAAATGGGAACATGAGGCCAACCTGGGTTTTAAATGCCTAAAACAGGCTCTGACACAAGCTCCATCCTTGAATCTTCTCACAGGGCTTGCACATAACCTGTATGTGACAGAAACATTTGGAGTGGCACTGGGGGACCTCACCCAGGCCTGGGGACTAATTCAACACTCCATGACTTACCTCAGTATGTAAATTGACTTGGTAGCCAAGAAGTGGCCACATTGCTTAAGAGTGGTGACAGCAGTAGCCTTCCTAGTCAATGAGGCTATCAAAATTACACAAGGGAAGGACCTCACTGTTTTTACCTCCCATGATGTTGCTCGGATCCTCACAGCTAAAGGAAGAATATGGATCTCAGATAACTGCCTTCTAAAATACCAGGCCTTGTTAATAGAAGGACTGGTACTTCAGCTGCATGTATGTGCTCCCTTAAGGCTGGATATCTTCCTACCTAAGGCTAAGGGACAGCCAAAACACAACTACCTGCAGGTCTTGGAACAGAACTTTGCTGCATGGGAAGACCTATGTGAGACCCCTTGAACAATCTAGACATGACTCTGTAAACTAATGATAGTTATTTTTGTGGGATCATGAAATTCAAAGGGCAGGATATGCAGTAGTTACTAGGTATTTTGTTTTAGAAAGAAGTCCTCTCCCTCCTGGAATAAGACTCCAGTTAGCTGAACTGGTTGTCTTCACCCAACCATTAGAACTTAGTAAAGGAAAAAGGTCAACATAAACCAAACCAAATTCAAATATGCTTTCCTGGTCCTTCATGTTCACACTACCATATGGAAAGAGAGACAATTCTTGAATGAAAAGTCTCCCATTTAAATACCATAAGAGGTTGACAAGGTCTTCCAGGTGGTGCACATTCCCCAAGAGGTAGCAGTTATTCACTGCCAAGGTCACAAAATGGGTGGGGAGGAAATATCAGAGCATAACCAGCTAGATAATATAAAAGCAAAGCTAGAAGCTAAACTAAGAACTTTTACCCTCTTTGGAGACTCCATTGCCTGGGAATACCCGCTAGGATAAATAAGATCACAGTAATCCTGTGAGGAGAGAAAAGGGCCCTTTTCCAGTGGCATACACCCCCATATTCAGGTGGTTTTATAACCTCAATTTACATAGAGGAAGGTAAAATATTGTTACCTGCTGCCAATCAGTGGAAAACAATTAAGACCCTTCACCAGACCTTTCATTTGGATATTGACAACATCTACCAGGTGGTAAAAAACCTATTCAGAGGACATGTTCTTCTCAAAACTATACAACAGATAGTGAAAAAGTGTGAGGTTTCTCTAAGGAATACTCATCCCTGATTCACTGCCAGGCTCCCATAGGGCTACAAAGAATATGTTGGTACCTGGGTGAGGATTAGCATCTTGATTTTGCTCACATAACAAAGAGCCAACGGCTTCAATTCTTACTAGTTTGTGTAGATACTTTCACTAACTGGGTGGAAGTATTTTCTTGCAGGATGGAGAAAGCTCAAGAGGCAGTTGGTTAAAATCTTAATTCATGAAATCATCCCCAGATTCAGCCTCCCTACAAGCTTACAGAGTAATAACAGACCAGACTTCAAGGCTGCTATAATTCAGGGCATATCAAAAGCCTTAGAAATTGAATATCATCTCTGTTGTGCATGGAGACCCTGACCATCTGGCAAGATTGAAAAGATAGATTACACCTCAGACAGATAAAAGAGACACCTCCAAAAGCTTTCCCAGGAAATCCACCTCCTATGGCCCAGCCTGGTTCCTGTAGCTTTGTTACAAATAAGAAACTCCCCTCAGAAACTTTGACTTGGTACTGATGAAATGTTTTATGTACGCTTTCTTTTAACTAATGACCTCTTGTTACAACAGGAGATATCAGATCTGGTTAAGGATGTCATGTCCCTGGCCGAATTTCAACAGACCATAAGGACTTTACTGGAGGGGCATTTGTGAAGGAGGGGAGAAAGTCTTTTTGCTCCTGTATATGACTAATGAAATAATGACTTATAAGTCAAATCCCTTTCATCCTTCTCCCCTTCTCTAACAACAGACTGGCAGGCCCCCCACCCACTGGTAATTCTTTCCACTTCTACTGTTATTAAGGTAAACTCCTGGATCACCTCACAGGAGCTGCTCCAGATGGAAAACTATCCTTACACTTGTGAACCAGTTGAAGGCCTCAACAGCGCCTCATGAGGGTGATGTTTTCTGTGTGAACCTGGCCTTTATTTAGGTATAACTTTTGTGATTAGTCTAATAATATTTTTAGGGTTACTCCTCTTGTGTCTCCCCTATTGGACTATTTAGTGCTAAAAATTTTAGGGACACAAAGCTCTTTGTCCTTTTTATTTCATATGCGGGCATTGTCATTTGAGTGCCCATTACCAATACCTTTGTTAACCTAGTCACTGCTTATGCAGAAAATTATCATTTTAAACAATTGTTGGTTATTTTGCCCTTATCCTTATGCAGAGAACCCTCTTTCATTGATAGCTTTTACCCTTTCCACTGATAGGTGTTTAGACTTCTTACCTTATCAGGCTCCCCGTAATGTTTCCAACACTCTTACTTTTGTCATTCGTGCAAGAGAAGCATAATTCTTGATTTTTTGAACCCCCTATGACTCTTTCATATACTAACTTAGATACCAATTACGCATTCCTGGGCTCATGTCCTTGTGACTCCAACCATATTATAGTCACCTTTCTTCCAGGATGGAGGTTTGATTGGTGCAATAAGACAGAGGAGGCTCATTGTACTTACAAAAATGGAACTTGATGGACTAGGACATATAGTAGTTTTGCTACTTCCATTGAGGCTTTTGCCAATGAGTGTATTACTTTCTTTCCTCCTCGTCCCAGTACTTGTAGCAGTTCATGCATTTCAAAGGCATTCAACAAGTAGAAATGGGGTTTTCTCTTAGAGAAAAGGCCCTGCACAAAAGTCTGTTCCCAGGCTGTGATCTTCAATTTTTAAATACTGTTGATCTCCACCAGTGGTTCCAGGACTCTTCTTTATGCTCTTTGAGTCCACACCCCAACCCTGGACTATTATGTTTACAATGCAAGGCTATGTTTTTAGGCAAATGGAATGGTCAATTATTGGTCTTACAAATGCTTGGATCCCTGGGATGCTGGTCAGTGGTCAGTGGGACACGTCATTCTTTCAGATTCTTCCCTCCATAGTTTTAATGGTTCCCATTGTCACCCTCATCCTGTCAGTCTGTGTCACCAATGCAGAGGTCCCATATTATTGGCTGTGAGGATTATTGCTTTAATCAGTTCCTTATAGTATTAACTACCAGTCTTTTACACACTTATGCTGTGGTAAGTAATACTACTGCCATATTAAGTGCCGTAGACCAGTACTCTGGAAAGACCTTGCAAATCACCCAACAGTCCCTGGCTAAATAAGTCATGGACCACTGAGTGGCATTAGACTACTTGCTGGCCAAGCAAGGAGGAGTATGCACCCTAGCCAATACCTCATGCTACTTCTATATGAATCATTCTGGACAGGTAGAAGCAAATATCCAACATATCCTTCCCTTAATCTAGCCTCTAGCTGCCCTCCTTCTCATGTTGATATTTGGCCCCTGCTTATTTTTATTTTTTGCAATTTTTGTCTGGGGCTTGGTTCGAACCCACCACCTCTGGCATATGGGGTCAGCACCTTACTCCTTTGAGCCACAGGCATCACCCTGGCCCCTGCTTATTTAACTTTCTCGTAAGGTTCAAGTATTCCAGACTAGAAGCCACCAAGTGATAGATGGTGTTAAACTTGCCATCAACAACATCCACCCGCATCTATTGAGGGCCCCTTGACCGACCCTGTGTGATGGACCCCTGTACAGCAAGAAGCAGTTAGTAGTCACCCCTAACCCTAACAGCAGTTAGAGCATCAGTTCTCAACCTGTGGGTTGTGACCCCTTTGTAACAATGAAAATACATCCTACATACCAGATATTTACATTATGATTCATAACAGTAGCAAAATTACAGTTATGAAGTAGCAATGAGAATAATTTTATGATTGGGGGTCACCAAAACATGAGGAACTGTATTAAAGGGTTGTGTCATTAGGAAGGTTGAGAACCAATGAGTTAGGGTCACCTGTCCAGAGGGAAGAGTGAAGGGGAAACCTGTATAGGGCAAGCAACAATGAGGAACTGGAAAATGGCCCCTGGTGAGATAGAGCAACAGGAGGAACACAGTCTTAACAACTTTTTCAATCAGCCTGCCACAGTCCCTTGTAGGAGAAATGGAACCTTGCATCATAAACTTTATGGCATCATTGAAATGGGTGATGGGTCAACTGGAAACAATGCAATCCTTTATCACATATGTAAGAAGCAAGTATGGTGATTGGTACAATACAGAATTCTGACTTTGCATATAGAAAAAAAAAGTCAGGAAAAGGTGAAATACAGGAAAATATATAAGTTCTTAGACAAAGGAGTTCATGCAGCAATCGCCTCAGGACCACTCAGATAGGTTGGAGGGATTGCTTTCCATTTTTCTCAATAAACTAGCTTGCTTTCTCTTACTCACAGTCTGTGGATTAATTCTTTGATTCCTGAGACCAAGGAACAGGAAGAAAAATTCTGGTATCAGTAAGAATTTCTAGGAGTGAATATCAGGGCTAGGAGAATACAAGAACTAGAAATGAGTTATTTTAGACTGGGGTTGGGACAAGGAATTTAGACAACAAGGCAGTAAATGGGGAAGTATTTCAGACCCACACAAGCTATTATAGCATTGACTTTAGTCAGTGTAAGGATGGTCTTGTTTATAGTGAAATAATAGAAAAAATGATTAACTAGTTTTCAATAAGGACCAAGATCTATCTCTCTGCCTGTTTTCTCTTGCCAGCAGCCGCTTCCCTACACTCCTATGGATTTCTGTTTTCACAAACCATTGAAGAACCCAATATACCAAAAGGAAATGTAAATTTTTTTCTTTACATTTCCCTAGCTCTTTTGCCTTTAAGAATTTGTTCCTTGAAGCATCAAGTGATTCCTTATTGTCAACAATCAGATCTCAGAATTGGGAACACCAGAAAAAATATCTGCCTTCACCTTTGCCTGAGGAAAAAATGAACACAGCATTCACATTGACAATACCTTATGAGTTTGACTACAATTAACTTTTGGCCGCTGTTATATTCAGCTACCCACTGGACCTCAGTGTAGGCAATCTTCTCTTTTTTCTTTGGGATGCTATGCCAATTTCCTCACTCTTATTCTCTCTCTCCACCCCTACATTCCCCTCTCTCATTTCCTGCTCTCTACTCTCTTCTCTCTCTTTCTTTTCCCCATCTCTTTCTCTCCCATTGTCTTCTCTCTCTCTAATATGAAATAAACTTGTAGTTTTGGGTTTTTTTGCAGTTTTTGGCTGGGGCTGGGTTTGAACATGCCACCTGTGGCATATGGGGCTGGCGCCCTATTCCTTTAAGCTACAGGCACCACCCATGAACTTGTACTTTTATATTCCAGTCTTGGCCTAGAGAAATTCTTTTTTCATGTAGCACAAATGAGCATTTCTAAACTATCAATCAGACCACAACCAGGGACTGTAACAATATTCCCTTGATAAGAGCAAAAGATGTGACACTCTGGGCACATCAGTTAGCAATAGTTATGTATAAGAGCTGAGATGTTCTACACATCTGGAGGAGTTCTGGAGGTCAGAAATCCAAATGGGTCTTACAGGGCTAAAATCAAGGAGTTTTTCCTTCTAGAACACGGGGCTACATTCCTTCTTATAGAACTAGGGAAGAATCTATTCACTTAGGTTTAGCAGTTTCTAAAAAATGCTTGAACTCTTTGTTTTAAGGCCTCGTTCTGCATCTCCAAAGTGAGCAGAATAGCATTTTCCAATCTGTCTCTCTGATTCAGACCCTCAAGCCTCTCTGACTCTTCTACCTCGGATATTTAGTCAACCATTATTCTTATTGTTTCTGGAAGGAGTGTTTAGGAATGAGATTAACATTTTTTTTAATTTTTATTAAATTATAATTGTGTACATTGGTGCAATCATGGGGCACAATGTGCTGACTTTATATACATTCTGAAATATTTTCATTGAACTATTTAACATAGCCTTCATGGCCTTTTAATCACTATATGAA
>CAUYON010011471.1:0-25875 GCA_963573935.1 Arctocebus calabarensis
TAAAAAACACAATTTGCTATCTTTGGGAAACACACCTCATGTCAAAAGACAAACTAAAACTCAGAGTTAAGGGTTGGAAGTCAATTTTTCGGGCAAACGGAACTCAGAAGAAAAGAGGGGTTGCAATCTTATTCTCAGATAAATGTGGATTTAAAGCAACTAAAGTCAAAAAAGATAATAATGGTCACTTTATATTGGTTAAGGGAACAATACAACAAGAAGACATTTCAATTTTAAATGCTCCCAGATTCTTGAAACAGACCTTGCTTAGTCTGAGCAATATGATATCCTATAACACCATAATAACATGGGACTTCAACACCCATCTCTCAGAGCTGGACAGATCCTCTAAACAGAAATTAAATAAAGATATTAGAGAATGAAATGAGTCTTTAGAGTAACTGTGCTTGATAGATGTATATAGAACACTCCATCCCAAAGATATAGAATATATATTCTTCTCATCGTCTCATGGAACATTCTCCAAAATTGATCATATCCTAGGACACAAAACAAACCTTAGCAGGATCAAAAGGATTGAAATTCTACCTTGCATCTTTTCAGACCACAAGGCACTAAAAGTGGAATTCAACTTCAACAAGAATACTCAACCTCACACAAAGGCATGGAAGTTAAACAACCTTATGCTGAATGACACTTGGGTGCAGGAAGAAATAAAAAAGGAAATCATTAACTTCCTTGAGTACAACAACAATGAAGACACAAACTACCAAAACCTATGGGATACAGCAAAAGCAGTCCTGAGAGGAAAATTTATTGCTTTAGAAGCCAACATTTGAAAAACAGAAAGATAGCCTATCAACAAACTTACAAGCCATCTGATGGAATGGGAAAATGAAGAACAATCTAAGCCTAAACCCAGCAGAAAAAAAGACATATCCAAAATTAAATCAGAGATCAATGAAATTGAAAACAAAAGAATCATTCAGAAAATTAATGAAACAAGGAGTTGGTTTCTTGAAAAAATAAACAAAATAGATAAGTCTTTGGCCAGACTAACTAGAAATAAAAAGGTAAAATCTCTAGTAACCTCAATCAGAAATGATAAAGGGGAAATAACAACTAATGCAACAGAAATACAAGAGATTATCTCTGAATACTGCCAGAAACTTTATGCCCAGAAATTTGACAATGTGAAGGAAATGGATCAATATTTGGAATCACACCCTGTCCCTAGACTTAGCACAGATGAAATAGATCTCCTGAACAGACCAATTTCAAGAACTGAGATCAAAGAAACAATAAAAAATCTCCCAACAAAAAAACACCCTGGTCCGGATGGCTTCACACCAGAATTTTATCAAACTTTCAAAGAAGAGCTTATTCCTATACTACAGAAATTATTCCAAAAAATTGAGGAGGAAGGAATCTTCCCCAATACGTTCTATGAAGCAAATATTGCCCCGATACCAAAACCAGGTAAAGACCCAACTAAAAAGGAGAATTTCAGACCAATTTCGCTAATGAATATAGATGCAAAAATTCTCAACAAAATCTTGGCCAATAGATTACAGCTTATCATCAAAAAAGTCATACATACATCATGATCAAGTAGGTTTCATTCCAGGGATGCAGGATTGATTTAATATTTGAAAGTCCATACACATTATTCACTGTATCAACAGAAGCAAAACCAAGGACTATATGATCCTCTCAATAGATGCAGAAAAAGCATTTGATAAAATTCAGCGTCTTTTTCTAATTAGAACACTGAAGAGTATAGGTATAGGTGGCACAGTTCTTAAACTGATTGAGGCTATGTATGACAAACCCACAGCTAATATTTTACTGAATGGAGTAAAACTAAAAGCTTTTCCTTTTAGAACTGGAACCAGACAAGGTTGTCCTCTGTCACCATTGCTATTCAGGGTAGTGCTGGAAGTTCTAGCCAATACAATTAGATAAGACAAGAAAATAAAGGGCATCCAGATGGGTGCAAAGGAGGTCAAACTCTCCTTTTTTGCTGATGATATGATCTTATACTTAGAGACCTCCAAAGACTCAACTATAAGACTCTTGGAAGTCATCAAAAATACAGTAATGTCTCAGGATATAAAAGCAATGTCCACAAGTCGGTTGCCTTTGTATATGCCAACAACAGTCAAGATGAGAGGTTAATTAAGGACACAACTCCCTTCACCATAGCCCCAAAGAAAATGAAATACTTGGGAATATATCTAACAAAAGAGGTGAAAGACCTCTATAAAGAAAATTATGAAACCCTAAGAAAGGAAATAGCAGAGGACTTTAACAAATGGGAGAACATACCATGCTCATGGCTGTGAAGAATCAACATTGTTAAAATGTTTATACTTCCCAGAAAAATTTACCAATTTAATGCCATCCCTATTAAAATACCAACATCCTACTTTCAAGACCTGGAAAAAATGATTCTGTGCTTTGTATGGAACCAGAAAAAAACCCATAAAGCTAAGGCAGTTCTTAGTAATAAAAACAAAGCTGGGGGGATCACCATACCAGATTTTAGGCTGTATTACAAAGCCATAGTGGTCAAGACAGCATGGTACTGGCACAAAAATAAAGACATAGATACTTGGAATCGTATAGAAAATCTAGAAATGAAACCAACAACTCACAGCTGTCTAATCTTTGATAACCAAACAAGAGCATTCACTGGGGGAAAGACACCCCATTCAATAAATGGTGCTGGGTGAATTGGATATCCATATGTAAAAGACTGAAACTGGATGCTCACCTTTCTCCATTCACAAAAATTGATTCAAGATGGATAAAGGACTTAAAATAAGGCATGAGACGATAAAAATCCTCAAAGAAAGAATTGGAAAAACAGTGGAAGATATTGGCCTGAGGAAAGACTTTATGAGGAAGATTGCCACGGCAATAGCAACAACTACAACAATAAACAAATGCTCTGTACAGCCAAGGAGACAACAACCAAAGCAAGTAGATAACATACCCAATGGGAAAGGATATTTGCACATTTTGAATCTGACAAAAGTTTAATAACCAGGATCTATACAGAACTTCAATTAATGTACAAGAAAAAACCCAACAATACCTCAATGGGGAAAAGAGATGAATAGAATCTTCTCTAAAGATGACAGATGAATGGCCAGTAAACACTTGAAAAAATGCTCATCATCCCTAAGTATCAGAGAAATGCAAATTAAAACCACCTCTGAGATATCATCTAACTCCAGCAAGAATGGCCTATATTACAAAATCTCAAGATTGCAGATGTTGGTATGGATGTGGAGAGAAAGGAACACTTTTACACTGCTAGTGGGACTGCAAACTAATGCAACCTTTTTGGAAGGAAGTATGGAGAAAACTCAAAGAACTCAACCTAAACCTCCCGTTTGATCCTGCAATGCCATTATTGGGCATCTATCCAGAAGAAAAAAAACCCTTTTATTATAAAGACACTTGTACTAGGCTGTTTATTGCAACCCAATTTATAATTGCTAAAATGTGGAAATAGCCTAAATGTCCTTCAACACAGGAATGGATTGGTAAGCTATGGTATATGTATACCATGGAATATTACTCAGCCATCAAAAAATGGAGACTTTGCAGCATTTGTACTAACTTGGATGGAGGTGGAACACATTATTCTTAGTGAAACATCACAGGAATGAAGAAGCATGAATCCTATGTATTCAACTTTGATTTGAGGACAATAAATGATAATTAATGACACAGTGGGGCATGGGGGAAGGAGAGAGCAGACAGAGAGAGAAGGAGGGAGGGAGGGAGAGAAGGAGGAAAAGAAAAAAAAAAGGAAGGAAAATAGTGACTAATTCTCCCATAAATTGGATTCAATTTTGACCAAACTACAGTACATAAATATTAATTTTTAATTAAACTTGTCAATATATTGTTTAGGATATTGCATCCTCACTTATAAGTGAAATATATTTGTAATTTCCCTTTATAACAACGTATTTTCTCCAATTTCAATATCAGGTGTATCCAGATCAAGTAGAATAATTTTGAAATATTTCTTCTTTTTCTATTGTCTATAAGATTTGTCATGATCTGTTTTTCAAAATTATCTTTTACTTTTATTTATAAATATTAGATGTCTATTTTTTGAGACTTTGGGGAAAAAAGAGAAGTTAACTGATGACTCCATACTGAGCCTCAGACTCAAAGCATTCTATTTTTTTTTTTTTTGAGACAGAGCCTCAAGCTGTCACCCTGGATAGAGTGCTGTGGCATCACAGCTCACAGCAACCTCTAATTCCTGGGCTCAAGTGAGTCTCTGGCCTCTGCCTCCCAAGTGGCTGGGACCACAGGCGCCCACCACAACGCCCAGTCATTTTTTGGTTGCAGCCGTCATTGTTGTTTAGTGGCCCGGGCTGGATTCGAACCTGCCAGCTTAGGTGTACGTGGCTGGCGCCTTAGCCCATTGAGCCACAGGCGCCAAGCCTCAAAGCATTCTATAATAGACATACTCTTAATTGATAATGTGAATATTACTTTCTTTGTATTATTATTAATATTGCTTAATATTTCAATGCAGTAATTGTCTATTTTCTTTTCTGAATGTATTTATCTTCATTCATTCTTTACGAGGTTTTTGTTCCTAGTCCTTATCTTAAACATTGCTATTGTTATTCAATTTTAAGCCTTTTTAATTCTGTGAAGGCAAAAAGTGGAAACCTAATAAACACATGTATATGTAAAAAAAAAGAAATTAGAGTTCCAACAGCTTAGATTTTGAATTACTTATTTTCATAACTGAATTCCATAGGCACTGCTGTCTATACATACAGAGTAAATTAAATTCCTCTAGTAGTGAATCCTCTAGCCTTCTGTGCTTTTAAGGCTATAGTCTTTGATTACTTCTGTAACAACCACCCCCCAACCCCAAAAGACTTGAGCTAGGAGAAGAAAGGACACAACCCACTTTAAAGGTGAGAGCTATTATGCTAAAATTGTTTTAAATGTAGTTTCCTGGAAGTAATTTTTTTTGTTGTTGAGACCTAGTCCCATTTTGTCACCCACAGTAGAATGTCAAGGCATCATAGCTCAGTGTAACCTCAAAATCTTGAGTTCAAGTGATCCTCTTGCCTGAGCCTCTCAAGTAGCTACAGGCGCTGGCCACAATGCCCAGCTATTTTTAGAAAGGAAGTGTTACTCATACTAAGGCTAGTCTTTGTTGTTGTTGTTGTTGTTTTTTGAGACAGTGTTTCACTTTGTTGCAGTCAGTAGAATGATGTGGCGTCACAGCTCTCAGCAACCTCAAACTCTTGAACTCAAGTGATCCTCTTGCCTTAGCCTCCCAAGTAGCTGGAACCACAGGCACCCGCCACAATGCCCATCTATTTTTTATTTTATTTTATTTTTTTGAGACAAAGCCTCAAGCTGTCACCCTGGATCGAGTGTCGTGGCATCACAGCTCACAGCAACTTCCAATTCCTGGGCTCAAGAGAGTCTCTTGCCTCTGCCTCCCAAGTAGCTGGGACTACAGGTGCCCGCAACAACGCCCAGCCATTTTTTGGTTGCAACTGTCATTGTTGTTTAGCAGGCCCGGCCTGGGTTTGAACCCGCTAGCTCAGGTGTACATGGCTGGCGCCTTAGCCCGTTGAGCCACAGGCGCCGAGCCGCCTATCTATTTTTAGAGCTGGGGACTCGCTCTTCCTCAGGCTGATCTTAAATCTGTGAGTTCAGGCAAACCACCTGCCTCGGTCTCCCAGAGTGCTAGGATTATAGGCAGGGTGAGCCACTGAGCTCCCCAAAAGTAATTTAAATAGCGACTAATATTTTTTGTGAAATAATCATATTTGACCATAGTACTAGTCTCCATAAAAAAAGTTACATTGACTACTAGTAACTTTAGGGAATTGTGTAAACTAGTCCCTCTTCTTTACAAGATTAATTAATATTTAAAAATTAAGTGGCTGCGGGCGGCGCCTGTGGCTCAGCGAGCCCCATATGCCGAAGGTGGCGGGTTCAAACCCAGCCTTGGCCGAGCTGCAAAACAAAAAAATAGCCGGGCGCTGTGGCGGGCGCCTGTAGTCCCAGCTACTCTGGAGGCTGAGGCAAGAGAATCACCTAAGCCCAAGAGTTGGAGGTTGCTGTGAGCTGTGTGACGCCATGGCACTTTACGGAGGGTGATACAGTGAGACTCTGTCTCTACAAAAAAAAAAAAAAAAATTAAGTGGCTGGGTGCAGTGGCTCATCCAGGCCGAGGCAGTGGATTGCCTGAGCTCACAAGTTTGTCTGAGCTAGAGCAAGACCCTGTCTCTAAAAAACAGAGCATTGTGGTGGGTCCCTGTAGTCTCAGCTACTCCTAGGCTGAGGCAAGAGAATGGCTTGAGTCCAAGAGCTGAGGTTGCTGTGAGCCTTGGACTCAAGTCTGAGGTTGCTATGATGCCACCCATTGCACTCTAGGGTAGGGAGGGACCGACAAAGTGAGACTTTCTCTCAAAAAAAAACCCAAAAAAATTTGGGCGGCACCTATGTCTCAAGGAGTAGGGTGCTGGTCCCAAATGTTGGTGGAGGTGGCGGGTTCAAACATGACCCCAGGCTTGGCTCCTGTGGCTCAACCAGCTAAGGCGCCAGCCATGTACACCTGAGCTGGCAGGTTCGAATCCAGCCCGGGCCGCCAAACTACGGTTGCAACCAAAAAATGGCCGGGCATTGTGGCGGGCACCTGTAGTCCCAGCAACTTGGGAGGCAGAGGCAAGAGACTCGCTTGAGCCCAGGAATTGGAGGTTGCTGTGAGCTGTGATGTCACTGCACTCTACCCAGGGCGACAGAGGCTCAGTCTCAAGAAAAAACAACAACAACAACAACAAAAAACAAACCTGGCCCGGGCCAATGCAATAAAAAAATTAGGTGGTCAAGGTGTCTCACACCCATAATCCTAGCACTCTGGGAGGCTAAGGTGGGTGGATAGCTTGAGCTCACAGATTTGAGACCAGCCTAAGCAAGAGCAAAATAGCATATCTAAAAATAGCCAGGCCGGTGGCACCTGTGGCTCAAAGGAGTAGGGTGCCCGCCCCATATGTTGGAGGTGGTGGGTTCAAATGCAGCCCTGGTCAAAAACTGCAAAAAGATAAAATAAAATTAAAAATAATAACAAAAATAGCCAGAAAATAGCAGGGCATTGTGGCGGGCACCTGTAGTCCCAGCTACTTGGGAGGCAGAGGCAGGAGAATCACTTGAGCCCAGGAATTGGAGTTTGCTGTGAGCTGTGATGTCACTGCACTCTACCCAGGGCGACAGCTTGAGGCTCTGTCTCAAAAAAAAGAAAAGGATGTGGAAGCAAAAATAAACATGAAGAACTGCTGACCATTAGGGTTGTTAAGTCCTGAAACACTGAAGGCAACACAGACTCTTCCTTTAAGAAAAAAAAAAGCAAACCCGGAAACTATCAGATCCGATCTTGCCTAGACACAAACCAAAAAATCTAGACTAATCGCTCCAAGGTCCTCTATGTTATCAGCAGTTGTCTCTGGGTAAAGGATTATGAGTGGTAATAATAATTTTATTATTTTAACTAGTAATATATTAATATTTTATTACTAATGATCTGTAACTATCATCATTGCTAGTTTTCTCTAATTTTCTTATACTGTTCATTTCATAAGAATTATTTAAAAATATTTTTTAGTTTTCTAAGACTTAAAGATTTATAATTTAATTTTTAATAAATTAATATATGAAATTGCACCCATGTAAGATTAAAAAAATTATGGCTACTTTTATATACATTTGTTGTATAGTGTTTGCCTGGAATATCTTACTTTTTTCTATTTAGACAGAGCCACACTCTGTCGCCCTGGGCAGAATGCCATAGTGTTATAACTCACAGCAACCTCAAACTCTTGTCTCAGCTTCCCAAGTAGCTGAGACTACAGGCATAGGATAGTATGCCTGGCTAGTTTTTCTATTTTTAGTAGAGACGGTGTCCCGGTGTCCCTCCTGCCCAGGCTGGTCGTGAACTTCTCAGTTAAAGCAATACACCCACCTTGACCTCCCTGAGTGCAAGGAATACCCGTGTGAGTCACTTGTGCCTGGCCTGGAATATCTTTCTTTAAAAATGACAAAAGGGTGTTATTCGGACTTAATGTTTCAAGTCTTTTATTATGCAGTTTACTAAAATGATCAAATCTGTGGTCAACCAACTAGCTTGAAATAAAAAGTCCAAATTCAAAGAAGTGTTGCTCACCTCTACTTCACAATAAAACAAGTGAGATTTTTAAAACACAGTAGTTTTGCTATTGAGAGGATAGTTCATTTCCCACATGTATGGGAAAATTACTGACCAAGTATATGGAAATCACTTCATAGCATGAATTTATCGCTGTTCAGAGTAATTCATCCTTCCAGTCTGTTACACTGGAAATATTTCTGCTCATCAGATTGAGGCAGTTTACCTAATATCCCACTTTTGGTGTCATTTGAGATGGAATTTTAACAATACTCACTATGTGAGCTGTAATACTAACAAAGGAGAGGCACTTTGCCTATAAGCAAAAAATAGATGGGCAGAGACAAGACAGCTCTGATATGAATCACTGAGGCGAGACTCCTCGTAGTTTCCCAGATGATCCCAGGCCATGCGGCCGTCTGACGGTGGACCTTTCAGGAATTAGAAGAAAAAGCAGTCACTTCCAGTTGGAATGAGCAAGAAAGTCTCCATAGAGGGAGTATTTGAGCCACATTTAAAGCGCAAATAGAATTTTGGTTGACAAAGGGCATTGTAGGGAGAGGGAATGGCATAGCCAAAAGTGGGTGTCCAGAACCAACTTAGCTGGGGAATAGTGAGGCATTGAGACAGGTGGATTAGGTCAATCAGCAGTGTACTATACAGGTCTTAAATGACAGGCGAAAGTTTAGGATTCTATTTGTCAGGAAATGGGGAGTAATTGGAGGTTTTAGACTTGAGTATATATCTAATTATTTGTGGCACTATACCAGGTGGAGCTACACAAGGAGAATTACCCAGAGACACATTCCTGACTTTTCTCCTAAGATGCATTTACAGAGTTCACTACATGACCACGTAGGGAAAAAACAGAAATAAGCAGAAAGAAACCAACAGATTGAATACGAGGTCAAGTGTCAGCTACATGCTTTAAAAAGCATAATTAGGGAGGAAGATAAACATTTACTTTTTTTTTTTTTTTTTGCAGTTTTTTGGCTAGGCCCGGGTTTGAACCCACCACCTCCAGCATGTGGGGCCAGCACCCTACTCCTTTGAGCCACAGGCACCACCCGAAAAACATTTACTTTCATGATGAATCTCATTAGAACCCAAGAAAATGCAAATTAAGACCACAATAAGATAACATTTATACCTAAGAGACAGGCAAAGATGGAGATATCTCCCAATGACTTGTAGAGTAACCAGACAGAAAATCAGCAGGGTAGATCTCAAGAGCACCACTAACAAACACGGTCAAATTGAAACGTGGAGAACTCTGCACCCAATACATATTTGTTTCAAGTACCCATGGAAAATATACCAAGGTAGACTATATCCTGGGCCATAGAACAAACCTCAAGAAATTTAAAAGAATTAGAATCATATTAGGTGTATTCTCTGACCATATGGAATCAAACTAGAAATCAATAAGGGAAAGGTAAAAAGAATATCTCCAAACACTTGGAATAAATACTTTTCTAAATAATCCATAGGAAATAGGAAGTTTGAAGAAAATTTTTTTATCTCAGATTAGTGTAAGGGTACATATGATTAGGTTACATTGTTTGCATTTGTTGGGTAAAGTCCAAGTTGTAAGTTGAGCCCAGAAGGTGTGTCATACAGTTCTACATTGTGCCTGTTAGGTGAGAGAACACTAATCCCCCTCCACTCTTCCCTTCCTCTCTCTCTATTCCCCTCTCCTCCCTCCTTTCCCTCCCTGAAAAATGAAGGAAATTTTTTTAAAAACTTGAACTGAATAGAAATGAAAACATAATATATCAAAATTTGTGTGACATAACGAAAGCAGTGCCAACAGGGAAATTGATAGCACCAAACATCTCAAAACTTTCATCTCAAGAACCTAGCAAAAGAAAAGCAAAATAAATCTAAAACAAGAAAAAAGAAGAAAATAATAAAGAGCAGAAATTAATGAAGTTGAAACAAAAATGATAGAGAAGTTGGACGTGGTGGCTCACACCTGTAATCCCAGCACTCTGGGAGACCAAGGTGGGTAGATTGCCTGAGCTCGAGGCAGGGATTCGAGACCAGTCTGAGCAGAGTGAGGTTCTGTCTCTAAAGAAATAGTCAGGTGTAGTGTATGTGTGTGTGGGGGGAGGGGGGTACGTGTAATACCAACTACTCAGAGGCTGAGGAAAGAGGATCTCTTGAACCCAAGAGTTTGAGGTTGCTGTGACCTATGATGCGAGAGCACTCAAGGGTGACAAAGTGAGACTCTGTCTCAAAAAAAAAAAAAAAAGATAGAGAAAACCACTAAAACAAAGATCAATAAAAATGAGTCTCTAGCAAGACTGACAAAGAAAAAAAGACAATGAATTACACTAACGAAACAGGAAATATCACTAGAGAACTTCTAGATACTATAGATGATTATACACATATAGATTTGACAACTTGAACAAAATGGATCAATTCTCACAAAAACACAAACTATCCCAACTTGTCCAATATGAAGTAGATTTTTTTGTGTGTGTGATAGAGTCTCACTTTGTCATCCTTGGTAGAGTGCTGTGGTGTCATAGCTCACAGCAACCTCAAACTCTTGGGCTCAAAAGGTACTCTTGCCTCACCTTCCCAAGTAGGTGGGATTACAGGTGCTGCCACAGTGCTTAGATATTTTTAGAAATAGGGTCTTGCTGTTGCTTAGGCTATTGAACTCCTGAGCTCAAGCAATTCACCTGCGTTGGCCTCCCAGAGTGCTAGGATTACAAATGTGAGCCACCACACTCAGCCTTGAAATAGATAATTCTAGGTTCGGTGCCTGTGGCTTTAACTGGCTAAGGCGCCAGCCATGTACACCTGAGCTGGCTGGTTCGAATCTAGCCTGGGCCCGCCAAACAACAATGATGGCTACAACCAAAAAATGGCTGGGCGTTGTGGCGAGTGCCTGTAGTCCCAGCTACCTGGGAGGCAGAGGCAGGAAACTCACTTGAGCCCAGGAATTGGAGGTTGCTGTGAGCTGTGATGCCAAGGCACTCTCTCCAGGGTGACAGCTTGAGGCTCTGTCTCAAAAAAAAAAAAAAGAAAAAAAAGAAATTGGTAATTCTAATAGCCTTGTAACTACAAAGGGAATTGTCTTCATAATTTTAAAACTCCCAAAAAGTCATCTCCAGGCCAGTATGGTTTTATTGGAGAATTCTACCAAATGTTTTAAAAAGTGACCCCAACTCTATAGACTCTCTACCAGAAAATAGAAGAAACACATTTCCCAATTCATTTTATGAATCTAATAATACTCTAATTAAAAACTAGACAAAATCAATATAAAATAGAGTAATATAGACCAATATCCCTCATGAATATAGACAATAAAACAACAAAATATTAGAAAAGTGGATTCAACAATATATAAAAAGAATTATAACCCAAGACCCAGTAGATCTTATTCCAGGGGATGCAAGTCTGGTTCAATATTTGAAAATCAGTCTAATACACTAACAGGCTAAATAAGAAAAATCACATGATCATATCAATTGATGTAGAAAAAGCATTTGACAAAATGAACAATGATTCATGATAAAAAATTCCCAGAAAAGTAGAAATAAAGGGGAACTTCCAGCTAACATTATTATACCTAATGGTAAAAAACCAAAGTTTTCCCTTCTAAGATCTAAAACAAGGCAAGAATATCTGCTCTCACAAGTTTTATTGAAGCAAAACAAGAAAAGAAAAGAAAAAGTAAGCAGATTAGAAATAAAGAAATGAAACTGTTTATTTTCAGAAGACACAATTATCTGTGTAGAAAATCCCAAGGAATCTACAAAAATCTCCTAGAACTAATAAATGAGTTCAGCAAGTTCACAGGACAAACCTACAAAATAAACACAAGATAAACTTATGAAATCTTATCATGAGATAAACCTACAAAAATCAGTTACAACACTCTAGACTAGCAATGAACACATGGACAGACAAAAAATTCAGTATCATTTGTAATCACTCAAAAGAAATGATTTGGTGTAAATCTAATAAAACATGTATAGAACTTGTATGCTGAAAGGTACAAAACACCAGGGAAGGAAACCAAAGATGTAAATAAAGGACAGACATACCATGTTCATGAATCAGAAGACTCTGATCACTTATCCCTATATATATATACATGTTTCATGAAAGTTCTTGTAGTTTGAAAGTTCTTTGTAGTTTTCTTGGTAGCTATAAACAAGATTATTTTAAAATTTATATGGAAAGGAAAAGGAACTAGAATAGCTAAAACATTCTTGAAAAAAATAGGAATAAGTCTATCCAATTTTAAGACTTATATAGCTATAATAAGGAAGACTGTGGGTTATTTGCAGAGAGACAGACACACTCATCAGTGGAACAGAGAAGTGAACCCAGAAATAGACTCACACAATTATACCCAGCTGAGTTTTGACAGTGGTGCAGAAGCAGTTCAATGGAAGAAACACAGCCTTTCCAACAAATGGTACTGGAGCAACTCAACATGTATAAGTTAAAGAAAGAAATGAACATCCACCTAAGTCTCACCCTGTACAGAGAAATGAACCTAGATCACACATTTAAATATAAAATGTAAAACTACAAAGGATTTTTTTTTTTTTTTGTACAGACAGAGTCTCATTTTGTCACCCTCGGTAGAGTGCCATGGCATCACACAGCTCACAGCAACCTCCAACTCCTAGGCTTAGGTGATTCTCTTGCCTCAGCCTCCCGAGTAGCTAGGACTACAGGCGCCCGCCACAATGCCCGGTTATTTTTGTGTTTTGCAGTTCGGTGAGGCTGGGTTTGAACCCACCACCTTCGATATATGGGGTCGGCACCCTACTCGATGAGCCACAGGCGCTGCCCAAAACTACAAAGTATTTGAAAAAAAAAAGAAAATCTTCAGGCTTTAGGGCTAAGCAAAGAATTCTTAGACTTGACACAAAAAGCATGATTTATAAAGGGAAAAATTAGTGGATTGCCCCTGCAGTCCCAGCTGCTTGGGAGGCTGAGGTGAGAGTCCAGGAGTTCAAGGTTGCAATGATTCCACCATTACACTCCAGCCTGGGCAACAGAGCAAGACCTTGTCTCAATTAAAAAAAAAAAAAAGAAAAGAAAGAAAAAGGAAAAAAAAATGACAAATTGGACTTAATAAAAATCAAAAACTTTGCTGTGTTAAAAGGATGAAAAGACAAGCTATGTAGTGGGAAAAATATTTATAAACCACATATCTGACAAAGGATTAGTATCTTGAATATATAAAGTCTCAAAATTCAACTGCAGAATAACTAATTATAATATGCATAAAAGATACAAAGAAATATTTTATGAAACAGCATATCTGGATGGCAAATAAAAAATATTCAACATTACTACTCATGAAATGCATATAGGATGATAGGATGTCATCCCACATGCATCAGAATGGCTAAAATAAAAAAATAGTGACAATAGCAAATATGGGAGAACATGCAGAGAAGTTGTATCACTTATATATTGCAGGTGAAAATAAAAAATGCATAGCCATTATGGAAAACACTTTGGCAATTTCTTCAAAAACTATTCAATAACCACATGATTCAGTAATTGCACTCTGGAGAAATGGAAACTTATTTTTACAAAAATCCTATACACAAATGTTTATAGCAGGTTTTTTTTTTTTTTAGAGACAGAGTCTCACTTTATCACCCTCGGTAGAGTGCCGTGGTGTCACACAGCTCACAGTAACTTCCAACTCCAGGGCTTAGGGGATTCTGTTGCCTCAGCCTCCTGAGTAGCTGGGACTACAGGTGCCTGCCACAATGCCCAGCTATTTTTCTGTTTTTGCAGTTCTGCGGAGGCTGGGTTTGAACCTGCCACCTTCAGCATATGGGGTTGGGGCCCTACTTGATGAGCCACAGGCGCTGCCCTATAGCAGTTTTATATTTGTAATAGCCAAGAACTAGGAAACAGCTCAGATGACTTTAACAATGGTTAAACAAGGCCGGGAGTGGCAGCTCACGCCTGTCATCTCAGTATTTTGGGAGGCTGAAGCAGGTGGATTGCCTAAGCTCAGGAGTTAGAGACCAGCCAGAACAAGAGGGAGACGCCATCACTAAAAAATAGCTGAGCCTGAGCGTTTGAGGTTGCTGTGAGCTGTGATGCCATGGCAGTCTACCAAGGTTAACAAAGTGAGACTTGTCTCAAAAAAAAAAAAAAAGGTTAAAAAAAAACTCTGCTAAATCAGTGCCATGGAATACTACTCAGCAACAAAAGGAACTAATTATTGATACAATGACCTGGATGGAATCTCCAAAGAATTGTGCTGAGTGAAAAAAAGCCAACTCAGATAAGTATATACTGTCTGAGTTACATTTATTTATTTGTTTTTTGAGACAGAGTCTCACTTTGTCTCCCTCGGTAAAGTGCCATGTATCACAGCACTCCTGAGCTTAGCCGATTCTCTTATCTCAGCCTCCTGAGCAGCTGGGACTACAGGTGCCTGCCACAGTACCCGGCTATTTTTTGGTTACAGTTTGGCCAGCGCCAGGTTTGAACCTGCCACCCTTGGTATATGGGGCCGGGGTCCTACTCACTGAGCCAGGGGCACTGCCCTGAGTTACATTTATTTATTTATTTATTTATTTATTTATTTAGAGTCAGAGCCTCCAGCTGTCGACAAGGGTAGAGTGCCATGTTGTCACAGCTCACGTCCAACTCCTGGGCTTAAGCGATTCTCTTGCCTCAGCCTCTCAAGAAGCTGGGATTACAGGCACCTGCCACAATGCCCAGCTATTTTTTGGTTGCAGTCGTCATTGTTGTTTGGCAGACCCAGGCTGGATTCGAACCTACCAGCTCAGGTGTATGTGGCTGGCACCTTAGCCACTTGAGCCACAGGCGCCGAGCCACAGTTACATTTAAATAACATGTTGAAATGACAAAAATTACAGAAATGGAGAACAGATTGGTGGTTGCCAGGGTTAAGGAGGAGATGGACCAAGTACAGTTGAGAAGTGGTTGTGATGACATGCTAAAGGGTGACACAAGAGGTTCCCGTGGTGATGAAATGTTCTACACTTTGTATCAATGTCAATGTGCTTCCTGGTTGTGTTTCATATGGAATATAGGTTTGCACGATTTTACTATCAGGGGAAACTTAATAAAGGGATCTCACCTCAACAGAATCTAAAAATATTCAAAATAAAAAGTTTAATTTTAGGCTCAGTGGGCTAAGGCGCCAGCCACGTACACCTGAGCTGGCGGGTTCGAATCCAGCCCCCGGGCCTGCCAAACAACAATGATGGCTGCAACCAAAAAAAAAAAAAAAATGGCCGGGGGTTGTGGCGGGCGCCTGTGGTCCCAGTGACTTGGGAGGCAGAGGTAAGAGACTCGTTTGAGCCCAGGAATTGGAGGTTGCTGTGAGCTGTGATGCCACAGCACTCTATCCAGGGTGACAGCTTGAGGCTCTGTCTCAAAAAAAAAAAAAAAAGTTTAATTTTAAAGAAGCAAAAAAATGATAAATTTAGTGCTGTGGGGTGAGGAAGAAGTGGGGTACACTAGGGAAGAGGACAGAGGTAAATGAAAGGGACAGTGTTCTGGTTCTTGGGTGGGGTGGTGGATTTAGAGATATTTGTTAGATTACTAACAAATAAATAATAAATAAATAAAAGAGGTCCATTCATGAAACAAGGATGACAGAATATCAGGAACAAGGGATAAAGATTAAGCCACTTTTGTGCACTTGAGGTTTGTTAGAGAAAAATAACAAACTGGCTCAGCTCTTTCTGAAAACCAGACTTTGGACTGCTTTCTTACAAAAACCTGGGGCTCTTTCTGCTCCAAACTAGCAAAGAACACAAGCTATCGTTAAGAGAGAGATTTCAGGCACCCATCTTTAGTGTTAGGAGGAAGCCCGAAGTTGTTAGAGTCCTAATGAAATCTGCTCTGTTGCCAGTAGAAGTCATTTATAGTTTGTTCACTTAGCAGAAGGGTGAGCGGGACTGTGAGCCAAGCTCCATGCCAGGCACAAGAAGTTGGAGATACCTCCAAGGAAGTACAAGTTAGTAGTAAGTGGTAGTAGATTCTATAGGAAATGAGTAAAATTATTTTTAAAAGCAAGTCACAAATGACATGTCTTACTCATTGTTTAAAAGAGAAGGATGAGCAATCCCTTCAAATACTAAATTACTGTAATTCCTATGGTATGCCATAATCTAAGGCTGCACTAGAAAATAGCCTTGTACAAATCTCCTGACAAATTACATGTCAGATTGGCTGGGGACCTTTGGAAATAGGAAAAGGAAAATTGATCACTGGGCGGTTGCTATGGTCCAGGTGGAAGAGATGCAGTGGTCACAGGGGGGATTAAAGGGGAAGGGATCCCAGCGGTGCTATGATGGAGTCAAGATGGAGTTATTGTGAAAATAGAGAAGCTTAAGCTTCAGCCCATCCCATCACTTAAACTCCTTGTTCCAAGGTTCTTGGAAAGGTCATAGCACCATGTTCACTTGGTCAGTATTTTGAATAAAATTTGCAAAAGAAAGATATTTTAACCGAAATTAGTTAAGAATGTTATCTCTTTCCACTCCAAGTTTTCCTCTGGTATTTCCTCTCAGGTCAGGTGGTACAGGGGTGGCCCTGGGTGTTTTTGAGAGACAGCAAAGGGGAGATAAGTTGATATATGTTGAGCGTGGATTTCACTTGAGAGTAATGATGTTATTTCCAGGATTCTGGGGTAAGCGCAGCTTCCAGTATCAAGGCCAAGTCACCTGGCATGGACATGTAAAAACATAGGGCCAGAGGGGACTGGGTATGAATAAGTCCTACAGTGCCAGCATTGTAAATAACTGGGCAGTGGAGGTTTAAAACATAAACAGCCAGAGCTGGTCAGTAGCAGAATCTCCCAATCATTAGCCACATAAAAATGGAGGGTTGTGGTGCCCGGAGCATAGTAGTTATGGCGCTGGCCACATGCACTGAGGCTGGTGGGTTTGATCCCAGCCCAGGCCAGCTAAACAACAATGACAACTGCAACAACAACAACAACAAAAATAGCCGGGCATTGTGGCGGGTGTGGCGCCTGTAGTCTCAGCTACTTGGGAGGCTGAGGCAAGAGAATTGCTTAAGCCCAAGAGTTAGAGGTTGCTGTGAGGGTCTCTACCAAGGGTGACGTAGTGAGACTCTGTCTCAAAAAAATAAATTAAATAAAATAAAAATAATAAATAAGTAAATATCATTGTACCCACATGTGTTTGCACTTATCAGATTATGGTGTTAGATTTAATTCCTAGGAATAGACTTGCTAAAGATAAGGAATATGTATATTTTCAAGGTATTTGACACATATTGCTCAATGGCCTTAGAATGATAGTACTACCAATGGTGTGTGCAAATCCTACTAGCTAAGTAGGTAAGATTTTTAGTTTCAGGGTCAGAAGAATTTCTCAACTTGTTGGACAGAACACAGGAACAGATAAATATGAGAAGGTGGCAAGAGTGCTGTGGCATCGCAGCTCACAAAAACCTCAAACTCTTGGACTTAAGCCATTCTCTTGCCTCAGCCTCCCTAGTAGCTGGGACTCCAGGCACCTGCCACAACGCCTGGCTATATTTTTGTTGTTGTAGTTGTCATTGTTGTTTAGCAGGCCTGGGCTGGGTTCAAACCTGCCAGCCCCAGGGTATGGGACGGCGCCCTAACCACAGAGCTATGGGTGCTGAGCCTACAATGATATTTATAACAATGTTTCTTCACCATATGGAAAAATTGAAAGCAACAGAATAATCAGGACTTATTTAGATCAGTTATGGTGTAACTCTACAATGGAAACAATTCATATTTAAAATAATTACATGGATGTACATTTATGATCACAGAAAGATATTTATAAGGTTCTCAAGTGAAAAAGCAGGTTCAGGTATGATTTCATGCCTATAAATACATATATATATTTGCACAGAAAAAGGTGGGAAAGCAATAAATGCCAAAGTATTAATAGTTACGCTGTGTAGATGGTTGGATTATTGGAATATTTTTCTTCTACACACTTTTTGATTGATGCTAGATTTTATTATTAAGTATTATGAAAACACTGAAGGTTATAAAGTTAGCTAGCTGACTATTAGGTACTAGCTACTTGCACGTCTGTATCATAGTGTCATCGACTTTTGCACAATAGGGCTGGATAAGAAAAGTAATTTTTCCATTCTAAAAAAAAGGTGCAACAATCTACAAATTTTAAAAGCTGGTAAATAACAAAAATATCGGAAAATCAAGGGCAGTAATAGTGGCTCATACCTGTAATCCTAGTAGTCTAGGAGGCTGAGGCAGGTGGATGTCTTCAACTAAGGAGTTTGAGACCATCCTGAGCAAGAGAAAGACCCCATCTCTACTAAAAGTAGAAAAACTAGGTGGGCATTGTGGCAGGCACCTGTGGTCCCAGCTCCTCAGGAGGCTGAAGCAAGAGGATCTCTTGAACTCAAGAGTTTGAGGTTTCTGTGAGCTATGATGACACCAGGGCACTCTACCCAGAGCAACAGAGTGAGATTCTATCTCAATTCCCCCCAAAAGAAACCTATATTTTTACTAATTAACATCCTGATATGCCTCCCAAATACTTTTTTTTTTTTTTTTTTTTTTTGCAGTGTTTGGCCAGGGCCGGGTTTGAACCTACCACCTCCAGTATATGGGGCCGGCACCCTCCTCCTTGAGCTACAGGTGCCACCCCCCAAATACTTCTTTCTTATACTTTCTAGTTGGGTGCTCTTTCTCATACTTTCTTGTACTTTCTAGCTGGATGCTCTTCAATAACCTGTTCCTAAGACAAGGATTCCATAATGCCATTTTCTATAGAAAGACTAGCATGAGAATCTAGTCTTTACATGTAATGGGTGAAAATTTTGTTTTGGGGTGGTGCCTGTGGCTCAAGGAGTAGGGCGCTGGCCCCATGTGCTGCAGGTGGTGGGTTCAAACCCAGTCCCAGCCAAAAACTGCAAAAAAAAAAAAACCAGAAAATTTTGTTTTGAAAAATATTTGTATGATTTTTTAATCAACTTCACAACACATTATGTGCTGGTAATGTCATGTAATTGTTTTGAATTGTCAGATTTGGAAAAATGTCTATAAAATCCTCTTATATATGAGTTGTGATATTTCAGGAAATTTCACGTTCCAGCAATGCATCTTAAATATTCTTAGAATTGATGCCACTCATTAATCAATTTGTTATCCATGTCATCACTGCAGTGGCATGATGTCACTATTTAGCTGAGAGCAGCAAGAATTTTAAGTATTTTTCTGAAGTGTTTATGTCATCTATGATTCCTCATTTTTGGATCATCAAACAATCCAAAAGCCTGTTCATTGCTTCCATTAGACAGTTATCTTTTTCTTTGAATAAACTATTGCTTCTAGGGTCACTCGAAATTTGTGGTGACCATTTGCTTATTGATGTAAGAAACATTTCTATTGATTTTAATGGCTTATTTTAGCTCACTAATTCTACAAAATACACATTCATATTTTTTCTTTCAAATCCCTACTTTGTTGTTGCCTTTTTCTTTTTGAGACAGCCTCATTGTGTTGCCCACGATAGTGCTGTGGCATAAGCCTAGTTCACAGCAACCTCAAGCTCCTGGGTTCCAGCAATCCTCTTGCCTCAGCCTCCAGAGTACCTGGGACTATATGCTAGGCTAAGTTTTTCTATTTTTAGTAGAGATGGGGTCTCCCCCTCTTGTTCAGGTTGCTCTCAAACTCCTGAACTCAAGCCATTCTCCTGTCTTAGTCTCCCAGAGTGCTAGGATTATAGGCGTGAACCACAGCGCCCACCCCACTGTGTCACATTTATCCATAAAATCTACCACCACCTGAGACCTCTAAATTTTATCATCTGTATCCCTCCTCCAGAATGTAAGCTCCATGAGGTGTGGATCTTTTTTTGGTCCACTGCTATGTCTCAGTGCTTCAATAGTGCTGGACACAAAGTGGCTTTATTCTTATCTGCACAGGGGTCTCTGCCATCAACTTTCTGTAGCCTCCACCATCAGACTCCAGTATGACCTTCTGAGAAGTAGCAGTGACAATGCAACTATGAACAGCCAATTTCCCCAAAAGAGAAGAGCAAAGGTGAACCAGTGACAGAATTTTCTAGCATTTGAGTGACTTGTTTTTATAAAAAAGCAGTCTTCTTGTGAAGTGAATCACCGGGGAACTTGATCACTGAGCTATAAACCTCCTGCACCTCCTCTTCCAGTCCCAAAAGATGTAATCCAAGGTCATTGTGGTATTAATAAGAAATTGCCAAATCATATAATTTCTCTTCCCAGTTCAAGAGAAAAAAATACAAAGAAAAGGACAAAGAAGAAAAGGAAGACATTTAAACCATTTGTTCTTATTTATCTTTTCTTCATCTCCTTTTTCTTTCTCCTTTGATCTGAGAATAAAATGAATCAGAAAATATTAATAATACAGAAAAACAAGAAAACTGTTTGTTATTAGAGTACCCCACTTAGAGAAGTGTTGGTATACTGGTGTGACAAATGAGCTTAGAGGCAGGGAAGGAAATAATATAAACATAAACATTACTTGTAAATATGCAAAGTTTTAAAATGACAACATAACAAAACAATATTTAAAAAGCTTAAAAAGACAATTTAAATAAATTTTTTTTCTTTTTTTCTTTTGAGACAGTCTCACTATGTCGCCCTTGGTAGAGTGCCCTGGTGTCACAGCTCACAGCAACCTCCAATTCTTGGGCTTAAGTCATTCTCTTGCCTCAGCCTCCTTTTTTTTCTTTTTGGTTATAATTGTCATTGTTGTCTGGCAGGCCCGGGCTGGTTTTGAACTGACCAGCTCCAGTGTATGTGCTGGTGTCCTAGCTGCTGAGCTACAGGCACCGAACCTAAAAGAAATTATTAATTGCGCCACTATGAGACAAAAGCGACCATCTTGATGTGTTCTCTTCCAATCTTTTCTCAGATGCATGCATTTTTACATGCCATATATGTACCTTCTGATTTTCTTCTCATTTTACTTCAATTAAAATAATTCTTCCATGTGGCAAATTTGTCTTCATGCTTATAATTTTCTTTTCTTTTCTTTCTTTTTTTTTTGAGACAGAGCCTCCAACTGTCACCCTGGATAGAGTGCAGTGACATCACAGCTCACAGCAACCTCCAATTCCTGGGCTCAAGCGAGGATCCTGCCTCCATCTCCCAAGCAGCTGGGACTACAGGCGCCTGCCACAACACCTGGCCATTTTTTTTTTATTTTTTTTTGGTTGCAGCCATCATTGTTGTTTGGCGGGCCTGGGCTGGATTTGAACCCACCAGCTCAGGTGCATGTGGCTGGGGCCTTAGCCCGCTGAGCCACAGGTGCCGAGCCCATGCTTATAATTTTCAAGATGCACGATATTCTATCCTGGGGCAACAAACTATTTTGTTTAGCCATTTATCTATACTAGGGTATTTATGTTGCTTACAAGTTTTCACTCTTAAAATGTTATGATGAAATTTTAGTGCATATAGGATTTTTCTCCCTAATATTTAACGATCTTTCTAGGATAAATTCCTAGAAGTGGGAAAATGGAGTCAAAAGTGATGGCTATTTTACGGTTCTTAAGAGTTACGATAAAATTGCTTTCCAAGGGTGGCACCTGTGACTCAGTGAGTAGGGTGCCGGCCCCACATACCGAGGGTGGCAGGTTTGACTCTGGCCTCAGCCAAACTGCAACAACAACAAAATAGCCGGGCATTGTGGCGGGCACCTGTAGTCCCAGCTACTTGGGAGGCTGAGGCAAGAGAATCTTCTAAGCCCAAGAGCTGGAGGTTGCTGTGACCTGTGATGCCACCACACTCTACCAAGGGCAAGAAAGTGAGACTCTGTCTCTGAAAAAAGAAAAAATGATTTCCAATTTACAATAAAGCCAGTGAAATATGCAAGTACTAATTTCACCACATTTTTGTAAGCATTTGATACTACAACCTGTTATTTTGCTAATTTGTTTAATAATAATTTTAAAAGATTCTCATTTTAATATGTATTTTCCTATATCTATTATTCCTTATTTCCTCTGTTGGGAAATGCTGGCTCATGCCACTTGTGCAATTTACCTTTGAGGGGTTGTCGCAATAGTTTTCCTATTCCTTTCCATGGGTGTATGTATAACCGAGATTTTAACCCTTTCTCATGTGCACTGTATTTTCCCAATCTATTTGTTTTAAGTTTCTGGTTATACTGTCATTAAAACAATTTGGCACTTTTATATAGTTCAGAGCTTACCAATGTCATTTCTCCTGTCACATGTAATCTTAGAAAATCCTCTCCTTGTCTTATCCCCAGGACCTTAATAAGGATTCAATTATGCTTCATCCCCACTTTTTATTTCTGGAACTATTTAATCCATTTACTTTGATAGTTCTTCCAAGTTACCTATGATACGTAGGTCAAATTGTTCTCTTCCCTAAATGCTAATTAGCTAACCAAGACTCCTCCTTTAAAGAAACCCTTGCACAACATAAGCCTATATGAAGAGTTCTCATGTCTTGGGACACAGTTGCAGTTGTGGAGATACCGGAAGGTGCAGCCCTGAAGGGCTTAGCATGTGGTTTGGCTCAGTGAAAGCAGAAAAGTGGACGTAGCCAGACTGAAGCAAGGGAGTGCACCTAAATGTCCCCACGGTGATTTTTACCTTGACCTTTCCACGCACAAACAGTAATGCGGAATGGAATCACTTCTGAAAATTACGACCACTTGCCCAAGAAAGAGGAGTCTCAGCTGACCTACTGAAGTACATTTATGAAGCACTCGTACATGGAGCGCTGTGCTGGGTGCTTTGTGTGTACCTGGGTGGGATGCAAAAGTAATAGCCCCCTGGGCAACCATGAGGTGTGCTGAATGATGAAATAAAAGGGTAAAAGGGAGCCGAGTTGAGCATTCCCCGCAAACCGCGCAGCGGAGAGATGACTCGAGAGAAAGGGCTGTGCCCACCATCTGCCGTCCTCCCCCCTCAGCTGGCCAAAGCGCCTGCTCACACAGGACAGAACCTCCACTTGCTTTTCTGCCGCCAGCCAGCCCCCTAAGTTCGCTCCAGCTGCTCTCAAAGCTTTGACAGCGTAGGTCTCAAGTCCCGAGGGAGGGTCAGGCGAGCCGGACTGAGAATTTGGAATGCCTGTCCCCCAGGCCACTGCTGCCCCCGCGAACCTGAAGAGTGACCACACCTTGCGGACGGCACCCCTGCCCTTCTGCTCCGATTGCCACCCGCCCACCCCGATTTGCGGCTGTCGTACTTTGCTGATGTTCACAGCATGCAGACCACAACCTGTAACCACTGGCTTTGTCTTTGCTGGGACCATTTACAATTCTCTTGACTTCCATCTTTCCACTGATAGGCCAGTGTAGAGGAACGTGCCGCACCTCCGCTCGCTCCCCAGTTTGGCATCAAGGTGGCAGCCGCCGCACTTCTTAACCCGTAGGAAGGGCGCCTGCTACTTTAATCTTGAAAAAAGATCTGGTCCGTTTAATCCTACCTAGCGAGGCTGGACCAGATCCCTGAACTTGTCATTAGCGACGTCCCACGTGGCAGGTTCGCTCTCAGGGAAGCCTGTCACCGTCCCTGTCAGGGGCAGCCTCCCACTGTCTCCCCTCCAGTCTGGGGATTCACCCCTGGGGCCGCCCAGCCTTGCTTCCTCTCACAGGCCGGCGGCACCGGGAAATCCACGGCAGGTGCTCCCCGCAAAAAAGCCCTGAGGCGCCCGTGGCTCTTGGGTGCCCCAGTCCACTGTCCTCGGCCCTGGCGTGAGTGGCACCGGGATGACTGAGGGACCCGAAGAAAGTCGCCGGAGACTGTGACCCCCGCGCCGGGGGCCAGGGGGTGGCAGTAAGGCGTGGCTGATGAGCACGAAGACGCCGTGGTGGGACCGGGAAAACACCCACCAGCCCCTCACCGCCCACTCGCGGTTCTCAACCCGAGTTCCCGAGGGCAGCCGAGGACCCCCACCCGCCCCGGCGCTGCTTCTCCGGGGTGGGCTTCGCGCTCCCCCGGGAGTTTCGGAGCCGCCACGTGACTTCCAAGAAGGTCCCGGCCGCAGCAGAGGGCCGCGACGGAGGTGGGATTCGGGACCCCGAGGTGCGCCGAGAGGGCGGGAAAGGAGGAAACGAGGCGGGGGTGGGAGGAGGAGGCGGGGCAGACTGGGGACGGGAAGGACGGCGGGCTGGGACGGGGGTGGGGACACCGGCGGACGCGCGGTGCCGGGAGCGGCTGGAAGCGGAGCGGGAAGCCCGAGGGGCGGGGCCGGGCCGGCGGCGGCAGGTGCGAGGCGCGGGGATGCCGGCGCGGGGACAGCGCCGCTAGGCAGAGCCCGCGTGCGGGGCGCGGAGGGCCGGCGGCCGCTCCCCTGCGAGGCTGCGCGGCGGGGCGGGCCGGCCGGAGAGCGCCCGGCATGTCGCAGGGGCCCCCGGCCGCCTGCAGCGCCCTTCAGAGGAGCGCCGCGACGCCAGGGAACCCGCCGCAGCCACAGGTAGGAGGCTAAGGGACCGCAGGCGGGGATGGCACGAGGAGGTGGGCGCTGGGAGTGGGGCGGCCCGGGGACCCCGGCGCACGCAGTGTCGGCGGCGCCTGGGTGGCTCCTACGCCCCTGAGGGCGGAGAAACCCGACCCCGCCGGGCGGCGCGGGGCCCAGGCTTCCCGGCACGTGGGCGCCGCTCTGCCCTGGGGGCCGCCGCATCCCTGCGCAGTGGCCCTTCCCAGCCGCTCCAGGAGGGGACCAGAGCGCAGAGAGGGACAATTCCGCCTGGAGGCGCGGCTCGCCCTCAGCCGCTCCCAACATCCACCCACTGGCTGCCCATGGACTGGGGAACGGGGGACGGTCAGCCTGGGGGTATGAGGTGGGGGCCTACGGTGAGCAGACTCCACCCCCAGCGCTGGTGGAAACCCCTCGCGCTGGCCCGGGCAGTCCTCTGCTCTGGCCTTGGCAGCTTTTACAACCGCGCTCTCAGAATTCGGACCATGTTGCTGACCGGGTCGGCCGTTCAGCATCTTCGCACCCAGCTGCCTTGGGCAGAAGACTGAGTCTTCTCATCCTTACTTTCCTTCCTCTCCCCTCCACTGCCCGAGGAGGTGCCCAGCGCACAGCGTCATTGGGTACCGCTGGAGTGTCACCCAGAACTGAGCTTGGGCCTCAGCTTTACCGCACTCCTCTCAGAGCCTCAGTTTCCCTGTCTGTAAAATGAATATAATAACATCAACCTTTCAGGATTTTTGAGAACTACGCAAGATATGGTTAATAATATATGAATACCTAAAATCCGTGCTTCTCTGTCTTGATTAAATGTTTTTGCTGGATTGGTGGATGTGACCATCCCTCATAGGTGATAAGGACAATGTAGGTGGACTTACCAGCTCCCAGAGGGCAGTATCCAGACTACTTTCTTTTTCTTTCTTTTTAAGCACATGCTTTTTTTTTTGCAGTTTTTGGTCGGGGCTGGGTTTGAACCGCCACCTCCCTACTCCTTTGAGCCACAGGCACGGCCCCAGACTACTTTCTTGTGCGAAAAGAAGTGATTTTGATTATGGCGGAAAAAAGAGGCATGATATGGTGAAAACACTATGGGGATTCAATCAAAAAATAGCAACCTTGGCTCGGCGCCTGTGGCTCAACGAGTTAAGGCGCCAGCCACGTACACCTGAGCTGGCGAGTTCGAATCCAGCCCCCGGGCCCGCCAAACAACAATGACGGCTGCAACCAAAAAATGGCCGGGCGTTGTGGCGGGCGCC
>CAUYON010011473.1:0-10073 GCA_963573935.1 Arctocebus calabarensis
GGTACTGGCACAAAAACAGAGAGGTAGATGTTTGGAACAGAATAGAGAACCAAGAGATGAACCCAACTACTTACTGCTATTTGATCTTCAACAAGCCAATTAAAAACATTCAGTGGGGAAAAGACTCCCTTTTTAACAAATAGTGCTGAGAGACCTGGCTGGTGACCTGTAGAAGACTAAAACTGAACCACACCTTTCACCACTAACAAGGATAGACTCACACTGGATTAAAGATTTAAACTTAAGACATGAAACTATAAAAATGCTAGAAGAAAGTACAGGGAAAACTCTTGAAAGATTTGGCCTGGGTGAATACTTTATGAGGAGGATCCCCCAGGCAATTGAAGCAGTATCAAAAATACACTACTGGGACTTGATGAAACTAAAAAACTTCTGCACTGCTAAGAACACAGTAAGTATAGCAAGCAGGCAACCCTCAGAATGGGAGAAAATATTTGCAGCTTATGCCTCTGACAAAGGTTTAATAACAAGAATCCACAGAGAACTCAAATGTATTAGTAAGAAAAGAACAAATGATCCCATCTCAGGATGGGCAAAGGATATGAAGAGAAACTTCTATAAAGAAGACAGGTGCACAGCCTTCAGACACATGAAAAAGTGCTCACTATCCTTAATCATCAGAAAAATGCAAATCAAAACTCCCTTGAGATATCTAGGAGTCTAGCTCCTAGTAAGGTTAACCTAACTCCAGTAAGGTTAGCCCACATAACAAAATCCCAAAACCAGAGATGTTGGCATGGATGTGGAGAAAGGGAACACATTGCTGGTGGGAATGCAAACTAATATGTTCCTTTTAGAAAGGCATTTGGAGAATACACAGAGATCTAAAAATAGACCCACCATTTGATCCTATAATTCCTTTACTTGGTATATTCCCAGAAGACCAAAAATCACATTACAACAAAGATCTGTACCAGATTGTTTATTTCAGCCCAATTCATAATTTCTAAGTCATGGAAAAAGCCCAAATGCCCATCGATCCACAAATGGATTAATAAATTGTGGTACATGTATACCATAGAATATTATGCAGCCTTAAAGAAAGATGGTGACTTTACCTCTTTCATGTTTACATGGATGGAGCTGGAACACATTCTTGCAAAGTTTCTTAAGAATGGAAGAAAAAGTATCCAATGTATACAGCCCTACTATGAAGCTAATTTATAGCTTTCATATGAAGGCTATAACCCAATTATAGCACAAGAAGATGGGGAAAGGGATAAGGGAGGGAAGGGGTGGTGAGGGTGTATGGAGACAGGGTAAATAGTGGGATTACACTTATGGTGCATCTTAGAAGGGACAGGTGAAACCTACTAAATGCAGAACACAAATGTTTTCACACAATAAACGAGAAAAATCCCCTGAAGGTTATGTCGAACAGTTGGATGAAAATATTTCAGATTGTATATGAAGCCTGCACACTGTACCCCATGCTTGCACTAATGTACATAGCTATGATTTAATAAAATTAAGAAACCAAAGTGAATAAAAAAAAAACTTCCTATTGATCATTTGATCTAAGCCACATATACTTCACTTCCCGGAGCTTTAGAAGGAGGGTGAAATATCCACTTTCTAGATTTGGCTCTTCAGAGGGAGACTGAAGGACTTAATATAAAACACTAGGGGTTACCTCACTTACATTTCCTCATAATTCCGTTTGCTGTTTTATTTATATTCCTTTCTAGGAAAATTATCCCATAAGCATGTATGTAAATTAAGTTTGAATAATTTGATGAGTAGGCTTTGATGCAAATGTTGTGCATACTATGTATTTTTTTATGCTTTATTTCAAGATTTCAGGAAAATTTTAAATTGACATATAACAACCACATATGTATGGGGTACATAATGATGTTTTAGTACATAAGAGGGCTGTCCAGAAAGTATCCAGACATGCACGTTTCTGTTTTTCATACTACTTAGCTGGATAATTTCTAGGCAGCCTTGTATAATGTACAGTGATCAGATCAGGGGAGTTAGCATTGCCATTATCTCATACATTTATCATTGCTTTGTGTTGGGAACATTCAGTATCCCCCTGGCTATTTGAAACTATATATTATTGTTAACTACACTCAACCTGTGGTGATATCATAGCATTTCATTTTGTAACATTAAATTATAGCATTGTATTTCATTCTGCAATTAAAAAATTATATGTATGCACAAAATGTTTTTAAAAGTCATATATGAGTTAAAGTGAGCATTCTCTTTTCCCAGTTCTCACTAATAACAGAAAAATAAAATTTTATTTAAAATAACAAACAGTCATAGTATAATAATGCTTTGAATTGCTATTGCTGGCAGCTCAGTGGGTAGGGGATCGGCCACATACACCAAGGCTGGTGGGTTCGGACCTAGCCCAGGCCTGCTCAAATCAATAATGACAACTACAACCAAATAAATAGCTGGCAGGTGCCTGTAGTCCCACATACTTGGGAGACCGAGGCAAGATAATTGCTTAAGCCCAAGAGTTTGAGGTTGCTGTGAGCTGTGACAGCATAGCACTCTATCAAGGGTGACATAGTGAGACTCTGTCTCAAAAAAAAAAAAAGTAAGAAAGAAGTTGCTATTGTTATTTTTCCCTAACATATTGTTGAAATCTGTGTTAGTAAAACCAGACCTGCCTCATTCTTCTAATGGTTATGTCATATTCTGTTGCCAGAATTAATTGAGTTGTAAGTTGGGAGTTGGTTTATAGAACTAGGAATTCTGAGGACAAGACCTGACTTTGGGTAAGGTCAGGTGAATCTGTCCTTCAATGCTGCCTTCTCAGGTTAGCTTCAGTCTCACGGTGACTTTTCATGTGGTGGCAAAGATGATCTCTAGCAGCCTCAGTTATAATAGACTCAGAAGGAGAGAGAGACCCCTTTTCTTTGGGCATCTGCTTGGCCCTGCCTGTATTTTATGGGTGCTATGTGCCCAGTCACCATAAACCAGAGGGACAGAGTCTGCTGATCCCATTAAATTCCATTTCTGTCCCTTTAGGAGCAGTCTTGTGAATGACTCGCTCTCAAAGTGACAGAAAGGGGGGAATATTTTCTAGAGGAAAGGGGGGTTCTGCTACTAGAAGAAGCTGGAAGGATTACTTGTCAGGCAGAAACGGAGCTCTGTGCCATATAGGATGACTTGGAACTTAACATATTCCCCATATTGTTGGGTATTCTCGTCTCCAGTTTTTCATTATTCCAGATACATAAAAAGGATGTTCAATGCAGCACTTTTGCATCTTTCCTAGGATTTTGTTTTTTTCTTTTTCTTTTTCTTTTCTTTTCTTTTCTTTTTTTTTTGAGACAGAGTCTTACCCTGTCGCCCTCAGTGGAGTGCTGTGGCAACACAGCTCACAGCAACCTCCAACTCCTGGGCTTAGGCGATTCTCTTGCTTCACCCTCCTGAGTAGCTGGGACTACAGGTGTATGCCACAATGCCTAGCCATTTTTTGTTGCAGTTTGGCCAGGGCGGGGTTCAAACCCACCACCCTCGGTATATATGCCCTACCCACTGAGCCACAGGTACCACCCATACAGAGATATTTTTGAGGGGGTTTACTTTCTAGCCATCTTATTGTACAAGAGCTGCACAATACATATCTTAAGTTCATCCTATGAACAGAACTTCACAAAAGTAGATGAGTAGATTGTTATGATGGGCTGGGCATGGCAGCTCACTCCAGTAATCCTAGCACTCTGGGTGGTAGAGGTAGGTGGATCGCCTGAACTTAGGAGTTTCAAACCAGCCTGACCAAGAGCGAGATCCTACCTCTGTTAAAAAATAGAAAAATTAGCTGGGCATTGTGGTAAGTCGTTATAGTCCCAGCTACTTAAGAGGCTGAGGCAAAAGGAAATCTTGAGCCCAAGAGTTCGAGGATGCTGTGAGCTATGACACGGTAGCACTCTACCTAGGGTGACACAGTGAGACTTTGTCTCAAAAATTAAAAAGTTAACACATCAAAGTGTCTGTGTAATTACTCTATCAGTAGCTATCATTGAAGAAGGTAAAATAAGGAAATGTTTAGATTGTAAACAGAAATCAACACAGGTCTGTTTTATTTACCTAATTCTCTCTCTCTCTTTTTTTTTTTTTTTTTTTTTGAGACAGAATTTGACCATGTCACCCTCAGTGGAGTGCTGGGGCATCACAGCTCACAGCAATCTCCAACATTTGTGCTTAAGCTATTCTCTTCCCTCAGTCTCCCAAGTAGCTGGGACTACAGGCACCTGCCACAATGCCCAGCTACATTTTTGTTGCAGTTGTCATTGTTGTTTTATCTGGCCCAGGCTGGGTTCCAACCTGACACCTTCAGTGTATGTGGCTGGCGCCCTATCCACTGAGTTAGGGCACTGCCTGTTACTTCTTTTTTTCTTTTTATTAAATCATAGATGTGTACATTAATGCAATATGGGTGTACAATGTGCTAATTTTATATACAATCTGAAATATTTTCATCAAACTGGTTAACATAGTTAACCTCTAGTTATTGTATTAAGACATTTATATTTTACATTTAGTAAATTTCACATGTACCCTTGTAAGATGCACTGTAGGTGTGATCCCACCAATTACCCTCCCTCCACCCATCCCCCTGCCTCCCCTCCCCTCCCTATCCCCTTTTCCCATATTCTTGGGCTATAATTGGGTTATAACTTTCATATGAAAGCTACAAATTGGTTTCATAGTAGGGCTGAGTACATTAGATAACTTTTCTTCCATTCTTGAGATACTTTGCTGAGAAGAATATGTTCCAGCTCCATCCAGGTAAACATGAAAGAGGTAAAGTCTCCATTTTTCCTTAAGGCTGCATGGCGTAAATATACCACAATTTATTAATCCATTCATGGGTCGGTGGGCACTTGGGCTTCTTCCATGATTTTGCAATTATGAATTGGGCTGCAATGAACTTTCTGGTACAGATATCTTTGTTATAATGTGATTTTTGGTCTTCTGGATATATACGTGGTAGAGGAATTGTAGCTTCCTCTACTTACAGAATGGCAGGTCTATTTTCATATTCCTAAGTGTTCTCCAAACATCTTTCCAAAAGGAATGTATTAGTTTGCATTCCCACCAGCAGTGAAGAAGTTCCCTTTTCTCCACTTCCACGCTACCCTCTGTAGTTTTGAGATTTTGTGATGTGGGCTAATCTTACTGGAATTAGATAATATCTCAAAGTAGTTTTGATTTGCATTTCTCTGATGATTAAGGATGGTGAGCATTTGTTCATTGTCTGTATGCCGTGTGCCTGTCTTCTTCAGCGAAGTTTTTCTTCATGTCCCTTGCCCACCCTGACATGGGATCACTTGTTCTTTTGCTAATACATTTGAGTTCTTTGTGGATTCTGGTTATTAAACTTTTGTTGGAGATGTAACCTGCATATACCTTCTCCCATTCTGAGAGCTGTCTGCTTGTATTACTCACTGTGTTCTTGGCTGTGCAGAAGCTTTTTAGTTTGATCAGGTCTCAGTAATGTATTTTTGGTGTTGCTTTAATTGCCCAGGGGTCCTCCTCATAAAATATTCTCCCAGGCCAATTTCTTCAAGTGTTTTCCCTCCATTTTCTTCTAGTATTTTTATAGTTTCATGCCTTAAGTTTAAAACTTTTATCCAATGAGAGTCTATCTTAGTTAATGGTGAAAGATGTGGGTCCAGTTCCAGTCTTCTACAGGTCGCCAGCCAGTTCACCTAGCATCATTTGTTAAAAAGGGAATCTTTTCCCCACTGATCTTTTTTTTTTTTTGAGACAGAGCCTCAAGCTGTCACCCTGGATAGAGTGCTGTAGCATCACAGCTCACAGCAACCTCCAATTCCTGGGCTCAAGCGAGTCTCTTGCCTCCGCCTCCCAAGTAGCTGGGACCACAGGCGCCCGCCACAACGCTTGGCATTTTTTGGTTGCAGCCGTCATTGTTGTTTGGCGGGCCCGGGCTGGATTCCAACCCGCCAGCTCAGTTGTACGTGGCTGGCGCCTTAGCCCACTGAGCCACAGGCACTGAGCCTTCCCCACTGATCTTTTAATTGGCTTGTCAAAGATCAAATAATGGTCAGTAACTGGGTTCATCTCTTGGATTTCTATTCTGTTCCATACATCTACCTCTCTGTTTTTGTGCCAGTATCATGCTGTTTTGATCACTATCGATTTATAGTATAGTCTGAGATTTGGTAGTGTGATTCCTCCAGCTTTTTTATTTCTGAGTAATGTCTTGGCTATTTGAGGTTTTTCCTGACTCCATATAAAACAAAGTATTATTTGTTCAATATATTTAAAGTATGACAGTGGAGCTTTAATAGGGATTGCATTAAAATTGTATATTGCTTTGGGTAGTATGGACATTTTAATAATGTTGATTCTTCCCAGCAATGAGGATGGAATGTTTTTCCGTTTGTTAACATCTTCACCTATTTCTTTTCTTAGAGTTTCATAATTCTCTTTATAGAGACCTTTCACATCCCAAATATTTCATCTTCTTTGGCACTACTATGAACAGAATAGAGTCCTTGACTATTTTTTCAGCTTGGCTATTGTATGAGTGTTGATTTTGTAACCTGAGATGCTGCTATATTCCTTGATCACTTCTAAGAGTTTTATAGTAGAATCCCTGGTGTTTTACAATCATATCATCTGCAAAGAGTGAAAGCTTGATCTTTTCTGACCCTATGTGGATACACTTTGTCACCTTTTCTTGCCTAATTGTGATGGCTAAGACTTCCACTACCATGTTAAAAAGCAGTAGAGACAATGGGCAACCTTCCCTGGTTCCTGATCTGAGTGTAAATGATTTCAATTTAACTCCATTCGATATGATATTGGCTGTAGGTGTGCTGTAGATTGCCTCTATGAGTTTAAGAAATGTCCCTTCTAGACCAATTTTCTTAAGTATTCTGATCATGAAAGGATGCTTGATATTATCGAAAGCTTTTTCTGCATCGATTGAGAAAATCATATGGTCTTTGTTTTTTAATTTGTTTATGTGATGAATTGTATTTATAGATTTATGTATATTGAACCAGCCTTGAGACCTTGGGATAAAACCCACTTGGTCATGGTGTATAATTTGTTTGATGTTTTCCTGGATTCTGTTTCCTAGGATCTTGTTGAATATTTTCACATCAAAATTCATTAGTGATACTGGTCTATAATTTTCTTTTCTTGTTGGGGCTTTTCCTGGTTTGAGGATCAAGGTGATGTTTGCTTCATAGAATGTGTTGAGTAGTGTTCCTTCTGTTTCTATATTTTGGAAAAGTTTGAGTAATATAGGTACTAGCTCCTCTTTAAAGGTTTGGTAGAACTCTGATGTGAAGCCATCTGGTCCTGGGCTTTTTGGGGGCAGGGAGATTTTGTATAGTTGATGCTATTTCAGAACTTGATGTAGGCCTGTTCAACATTTCCACATCATTCTGGCTAAGTCTAGAAGGGTGGCATGTTTCCAAATATTGATTTATTTCCTTCAGATTTTCGTATTTTTGAGAATAGAGTTTCTTGTACTATTCATTAAGAATTTTTTGACTTTCTGAGAAGTCTTTTGTTATTTTGTCTTTCCCATTTCTGATTGGTGAAATTAGAGATTTTACTCTTTTTTTCCTGGTTATGTTAGCCAAAGGTTTATCTATTTTATTGACATTTTTAAAAAACCAACTTTTTGATTTATTGATCTGTTGTATAATCCTTTTGTCTTCAATTTCATTTAATTCTGCTCTAATTTTGGTTATTTCTTTTCTTCTGCTGGGTTTGGAGTTGGAATGTTCTTCCTTTTCCAGTTGCTCGAGATGTCCCATTAAGTTGTTGATTTCCTCTCTTTCCATTCTCTTGCGGAAGGCTTGCAATGCTATAAATTTCCCACTTAGGACTGTGAGTATTTTCATCCCTGTTTTAGAGATAAAGAACGTGAGGCTAAGTAAAGAAAAATGATTTTTCAAAAATAATACAATTAGAAAGAAATAACAGTATAAAAACAATGAATTATTGTCTCCCTTCTCCTCTTCTTTTCAGCATGCCCATGAGTCTCTACCCAGCAGCGTTAGAGGAACTTGTATTTACAGCAGCCAGAACTTCATCACAACCTTCTTCAAAGCATCCTTAAGCTCTCTGGTCCTCATTCTATCAATCCAGGGGTCCATCCCAGGAGTGATGGCACTGCATTTTTAAAAAAATCTATAAATATGGCATTTACACCATGTGAATCATGAAAGAGTGATTGGAATGGTCCTAGTTTGATTTGTATGAGGTCACGTATACATGACGATTGGTATATATAGCAACGAATCTGATTATTACCATCCTCATTATTGCATTTAAAGTGTGTCCTATCTTGGATTTACCTCCAGATGTAGATCTCAGATTCTCAGCAGGTCTATACACTGCTGTATGTCTGATGACAAAGACACTGCATGACCCCTCTCAGGAAAGTAGCTGGAGTTTCATCTGTACTAGAGAATCATCACAGTCAGATATGAGGAACAGGTGGAGAGGTCCCTGTGCCTCCCTTCACCAGAGTGGATCTTCAGGATGGCAGCCACACTGAAGACACAGGAGTGAGTAACAAGCAGAAAGGGAATAAGGATGACATTGGGGTCTGCACAGGCCAGTCTCATGACAAAGGGGACATCACAGAAGAAGATGCTAATTTCCAGCTCCATCCATGTAAATATAAAAGAGGTAAAGTCTCCATCTTTTTCTTTTTAAGAGTGGAACATATTCTTCTTAGTAAAGTATCTCAAGAATGGAAGAAAAAGTATCCAATGTACTCAGTACTTTTTATGAAACCAATTTATACTTACCCACACTTTCTTATGAAAGATAAATCACAACCATAGCCCAGGAATTAAGAATGAAGAGGCAGGGGATGGGTGGGAAGGGGAGAAGTTTGATAGACAGAGGGTAAACGGGGGGACCACATCTATGGAGCATATCACAAGGGTACAAGTCAAATCTATCAAGTATAGGACATAAATGTCTTAACACAATAATTAAGTAAATGAGGTGAAAGATATATTAATTAGACTGATGTAAGCACTCCAAATTGTATAAAAAATCAACACGTTGTACCCCACAAATGCATAAACGTATTCATGATCTATGTGTATATGTCTTAACTAAAAGAAAAATATATGCTAATTTCTTTGCCACTGCAAAAGGGAGTCAGAAGAGAAGCATGGTCAGCTGCATGGGCAAGGTAAACCCCAGGCTAGATGGATACACACCACCTGCTCATGATCAGGGTATAGCGCAAAGGATAACAGATGGCCACAACCCTGTGGCCAGCAAAACATTCCAGCTCCATCCAGGTAAACATAAAAGATGTGAAGTCTCCATCTTTTTTATGACTGCATAGTATTCCATGGTGTACATATACCATAGTTTGTTAATCTATTCATGGGTCAATGGGTACTTGGGCTTCTTCCATGAAGTTTCAAGTTCATAAAGATCTTGAAAAATCTCACACTCAATATTTTCTCTTAATCTCTTCTCATAACCCCTTGTTTCAACTCTTTTGTACAATTCACTGGCATTTTTTACTTTATGAGGGAAGAACAGTACTATTATTCCATTTATAGATCAGGAAACCACAGTTTAAAACACTTTGCAGCCCTCAAAGATCTGAGAAATACAGTAGAATCCCTCAGTAACAGAATGGAGCAAGCAGAAGGAAAGATTTCTGACATTAAAAACAAAGCTCTCAAAAACTCCCAAATGCTCAAAGAGGAAGAGAAATGGAGAGCAAAAATGGATCATTTTCTCCAAGAGGTCTGGGATAATTTGAAGAAAACCAATATTCGCATTATACGGATCCCTGAAGGCAATGAAGTGGCTTCACAAGGCACAGAGGCTCTTCTTCATGAGATTATGAAAGAGAACTTTCCAGACATGCCAAGAGTTTCTGAAATTCAGATAGCAGACAGTTTCAGATCCCCAGTATCACTCAACCTGAATAAGACATCCCCCAGGCACATCGTAATTAGTCACTAAATTTAATATGAAGGAGAAAATTCTGAAATGGTGTAATATAAGAAAACCATAAACTACAAGGGGAAGAATATTAGAATGACTGCAGAGCTCTC
>CAUYON010011474.1:0-19534 GCA_963573935.1 Arctocebus calabarensis
CGGACACGTTGGCCGGGGGGGTTGGATTGCCCCCCCCCCCCCCCACCCAAATTGGTGGGGTTGGTATTTCTCTACCCCCCCCCCCCCCCCCCCCCCCCCCCGCAAAATGGCCAGGTGTTGTGGCGGGCGGCTGTAGTCCCAGCGACTTGGGAGGCAGAGGCAGAAGTCATGCTTGAGCCCAGGAATTGGAGGTTGCTGTGAGCTGTGATGTCACAGCACTCTATCTAGGGTGACAGCTTTAGGCTCTGTCTCAAAAAAGAAAAAAAAAAAACTAAGAAAAAAGAAATGTCTGGGCCAGGCATGGTGGCTCACGCTTGTAATCCTAGCACCCTGGCAGGCCGAGGCAGGTGGATTGCCCTGAGCTCAGAGGTTCGAGACCAGCAAGAGCCAGAGTGAGACCCCGTCTCTACCAAAATTAAGCCAGGCGTTCTGGCAGGCACTTGTAGTCCCAGCTACTTGGAAGGCTGAGGCAAGAGAATCACTTAAGCCTAATGAGTTGGAGGTTGCTGTGAGCTATGACACCACAGTACTCTACCGAGGGCCACAAAGTGAGACTTTGTCTCTTAAAAAATAAAGAAAAAAACAAGAAAGAAAGAAAAATAATAAAATAAAATAAAAACTTCAAATAAGAAGACTGAAAGCCAATTGAAAGCAAAATTAAAAAAAAAAAAAAAAAGAAATGTCTGATTTCGGGTTGGCACCTATAAGTTCAGTGAATAGGGTGCCGGCCACATACATCAAAAGTGGTGGGTTTGAGCCCAGCCCAGGCCTGATAAAAATGACAACTGCAACCAAAACATAGCCGGGCATTATGGCGGGCACCTGTAGTCCCAGTTACTTTGAAGGCTGTGGCAAGAGAATCACTAACCGCAAGAGTTTGAGGTTGTTGTGAGCTGTGACACCATGGCTACTGAGGGTGACATAATAAGACTCTGTCTCAAAAAAAAAAAAAAAAAGAAATGTCTGATTTCCTGGGGTCTGGGTATGGTGGCTCACGCCTGTAATCCCAGCATTCTGGGAGGCCAAGTGGGGGCAGATGGCCTGAGCTCTGAAGTTTGAGACCAGTCTTGAGTTACAGTGAGACCCTGCCTCTAAAAATAGCTGGTGCCGATAATCCCAGCTACTCAGAGCTTAAGGTAAAGGAATCGCTTAAGATTGAGGCTGCTGTGAGCTATGGTGCCACAGTAACTCTACTGAGGGCAAGAAAGAGAGACTCAAAGAAATGTCTGGTTTCTAGCTCGGCATCCATAGCTCAGAGGTTACACTGCTGGCCACATACACCAAGGCTGGAGGGCTGCTAAACAATGACAACTGCCACAAAAAAAAAAAAAAAAAAAAAAGCCAGGCGTGGCGCCTGTAGCCCCAGCTACTTGGGAGGCTGAGGCAAGAGAATCACTTAAGCCCAGGAGTTGGAGGTTGCTGTGAGCTGTGATGCCATGGAACTCTACCCAGGGCAATAGCTTGAGGCTCTGTCTCAAAAAACAAACAAAAAAAAGAAACGTTTGATTTTCTTAAGTAGTAAGTTTGATAGTTGATACCTCTAACATTTCATTTTGACACTTTTTTTTTTTTAAATTGTAAAGGTACATCCTCATCTTTCAAATATACGCTTTGGCTTGTGATTATCTTTCAAATATTTTTAGAGCAATTTTTGTGAAACCATGGATAAATTGAAAATTCATGTTATTTTTTAATATGCTTTCCATCGTAGAACTAATCCAGTGCAGATAGCTTTAAATATCAACGAAGCATTTAGGAAGGATGTGGCTAATGAATGCAAAAAAGTTCCATTGTGATGATTTTAATTTTGAAAATGAAGCACATGGGCAACCTGAAACCAAGGTGGACAATAATGAGCTGAAAGCTGTAGTGGAAGTAAATCTGTGTCAATCTATGCATGAATTAGCAGCAGGGTTTGATGTTAGTATTCCAACAATATTGGACCATTTGAAACAAATTGGCAAGGCAAAGAAGCTGGATAAATAGGTGCTGAATGAATTAAATGAGCTACAGAAGAGATACTGTCTCAAAGCTCCCCTTTCTATGCAGTGACAAAGTAAAAGACTAACCATTTCTACACTGTATTGTTACATGTGATGAAAAATGGATTCTTTTTGACAATTACAAGCATTTGGTACAATGATTGGATACAGATGAAGTGCTGAAACACAATATAAAACCTAAAGTTCATCAAAAAAGCTAATAATGACTGGTTGGTGGCCCAGTATTGGTATTTATCCACTACAGCTTCATGAAACCTGGTCCATCAGTCACATTGGATGTCTACTGTAACCAAAAAGATGAAATGATGAGGTGGTTCGTGATTAAGAAGCCAAGATTGGTCAACAGAGAGACAGTCCAATCCTCTTGTAAAACAATGTTGTTGCACAAATAACACTGCTCAGAAGAACTACAGAAGCTGGACTTGGAAACCCTCTGTCATTCACCATATTCACCAGACCTTATACTGACTTCCGCTTCTTTTAGGCTGTGGACTCTTTCTTACAAGGAAAAATATTCAACTCTCAACAACTGTGGAAAATACCTTTTGTGATTTCATCACCTCTTACTAGAGCTAGGCTTCTTCACTGCTCGCATAAACAAGCCATCTTTAAGATGGCAAAACTGTGTTGACAGTTTAGGTGCACACTTTAATTGTACTGCCTCTTATTTGATATAATAAAGTAAACTTGTGATATGAAACTGAACATTTCATATTTAATGATGTAAATATATCAATGTTTCATTACTCAATAAATTCTACTGACACATAAGAAAGGCAAAGTTCTTTTCTCAGGCAACTTACATTCTAATAGAGAAAGAAAATTACATATGTAAGAAACATAGTTGCCTCCTACACAGAGAATCAACACACTATGATGTGACAAATGTGACTGGACAGCTACATTAGACTGAATGGCTGGGGGGACTGATTAAGAAGTGACATTTGATAAGATGTAAAAACACAAGGACTCAACTATTTGAAAATCCCAGCAAGGCATTGCATACATAAACAAAAGCAACAGACAAGAGGACCAGTGCAGCTGATAAAGGGGATGATGGTAGGAAATAGAGCTGGAGCCAATGCACATAAGTTTTGCAACAATAGAAATGGTTTGATTGCCTTCTACTCCAAGTATAGTGAAATGATATTGGAATATTCTGAAATAAGAGGATGACAAGATCTGATTTATTCATAAAGAACAAAACAAGCAAACTCTGGCTGTTGTATGGAGCATAGATCATAGGGAGGATAAGAGTGAAAACTGAGACTAGTTAAGAATCCATTACAGGATTCAGCAGAGCAGGAGAGAAGTGAATAGATCCAGGATATATTTTAGAGATGAACGCAATAGGACCTCCTGATGAATTAGACATAAGGGAATGGGGGAAAAAGAATCAGGATAACTAGGTGGGGAGTGGTGGCAGAATGTACTAAAATAAGCACATGAAAGGAACAGATATGGGGGTGGTAATAAAGAGCTCTTTTTGGCAATGGTAAGTCTGAAAGGCCTATTTGAAATCCATGGGAAGACATATTCAGGAATCAGTTCAATATAAAAATTAGGAATTTCAGGGAGACCATTTCAAGAAGAGAGAGATTTGGAAGTCACTGACATATAGGCCATGATGAGATAAAGTCACCTAGAGAAATGTATCTCAAATTTCTAACTGTAGTAATCATTAGGATGTTTGATTAAAATATGACTTCCAGGTGGTGCCTGTGGCTTAGCGAGTAGGGCACTGGCTCCATATACTGAGGGTGGCGGGTTCAAACCTGGCCCCAGCCGAACTACAACAAAAAAATAGTAGCCGGGAGTTGTGGCAAGCACCTGTAGTCCCAGCTATTTGGGAGGCTGAGGCAAGAGAATCGCCTAAGCCCAGGAGTTTGAGGTTGCTGTGAGCTATGGTGCTGTGGCACTGTACCCAGGGGGACAGCTTGAGGCTCTGTCTCAAAAAATAAAAAATTATCTTTTATTATCAGTGGACTCATGGATTCTTATCCTGAAATTAGTGTATAGAGTCCATTCATTTTGAATGATGAAATTGTCCCAAAGTTGGCCAGTGGAATCCCTTTCAAGCTAGCTGTCCTAGCTGTCTTTTTTTCTTTTTTTTTTTTAATTTGGAAACCATTTCAAACTTACAGAAAATGCAAGGATAATAATACTACAAAGGACTACCCATATACCGTTCCTTTACCCAGCCTGACCTATTAACATTTTATGCCAGGTGTATCATTTGCACACTTTCTATACATACACATAATTTACTTTTTTCTGAACCACTTAAGAGTAGGTTGCACAGAATCATCCCCCTAAGTATTACAGTGCAGATTTTCTAATAGGGATATTCTCTTATATAACCAAATATCATTAGTTTTTTTCCTGGAAAAGTTAAAACAATATTTTATTTTATTTTTTATTGTTTGGGATTCATTGAGGGTACAAAGAATTAGGTCCCCTATTGTGGTTGTTAGGTAATTGTGTCCCACCCCCAAGAGGTGTGTCATATGCACTGTGGCCCCCGCAAAATATTAACTTGAGTAAATTTAACATTGCTTTATTATTTTTATCTACTGTGCCATCCATATTGTACTTTTGTTAGTGGACCCAATAATGTCCTTTTCAGTGAGTCTCTTCTATAACAGGATCCAGTTTAGAATTGGGTATTAAGGCTTTAGGTATCTTTCTCATTCTTATATTTTGGGATATTTCACAGCCTTTGTCTTTTATGACATTGACATTTTTGAAGAAAAGTGTTTTCACTTCCCCTCTGCCTTTTTCTTTTTGAGACAGAGTCTTACTTCGTCACCCTTGGTAGAGTGCTGTGGCATCATAGGTCACAGCAACCTCAAACTCTTGCCTCAGCCTTCTGAGTAGCTGTAACTATAAGTGCTGGGTGACCAAAATGCCTGGCTTTTTTATTTTTGGAGGTAGAGTCTTGTTCTTACTCAGGTTAGTCTCTCAAGCAATCCATCTATCTCGGCTAGGATTACAGGCATCAGCCACTGTGCCCCAACTGCCCAGACTTTTAAAAAAATGATGTTGGAGCCAGGTACAGTGGCTCAGGCCTGTAATCCCAGCACTCTGGAAGGCCAAAGCAGGTGGATTGCTAGAACTCACGAGTTCCTTACCAGCCTGAGCCAGAGGCAGACTTTGTCTCTAAAACTAGCCTGGTGGGGCTGTGCCTGTGGCTCAAGGGAATGGGGCGCCGGCCCCCTGTGCCGGAAGTGGCGGGTTTGACCCCAGCCAAAAACAGCAAAAAAGCTGGGCGCCTGTAGTCCTAGCTACTTGGGAGATTGATTCAAGAAAACCCAAGAGTTTGAGGTTGCTGTGAACTGTGATGTCACAGCACTCTACTGAGGGCCAAAAAATAAAACTCACTCTAAAAAAAAAAAAAAAACCCCAGAGAAAGGAGTTTCATACTCAGAGCTTTGCTAGTGTTTCTGGTGTTTCCTGTAGGGTATGCATCTCAGGCCTGGGATAGTGCATGAGTGACAGTGCAGGCCCTTTCTCAGGGCCTCACATCTGGAGGCCTGTGGTGTCTATCAGCCCTCAATGGTGGTAATTTTGATTTGATAAGGAAAAAGAAATTGTCCTGTTTGTCCTGAACACTTCTCCCTTTACATCTAGCATCCATCCATTGATGGTCCTGCTGGAACCAGTTTCTAGTATGATGGTGGCAAGAACTGTTTTCTAATTCCAGCACTGCTTCTGCATTCAACCGGTTGGCAGCCAGCATTCTGCAGCATCCTTCCCCCATTTATTTATTATTGGTATGCATCCATTAATTTCCACCTTTCTTCATTGGCTTTTGGTACATTTCTGTCCTTAATTATTTTGGTGCTCAGATTGGACCAATTTTAGCTCAAGTCTTTTGACATGTCTTTGAGCACTCCTAGTTTCTAGCAAAAAACACATGTATTTTTCTTTTGGCTGTATATGTATGTATGTCACATATACATATATCAAAAACCTTGAATTTACACTGATACATCTAGTTCTAACCCACAATTTCAGGGTTCATTTTAGTTTTCTCCCATATTTCTGACTCCCTTTTCCGGCCATGAGAACCTGGCTCCCACTGTCTTTAACATGGTTGCCGTATCAAAGCCCCCTGTGTGGTGAATTCACCATCACCTGGTGCTCCCCTTCTGGGCTATCTCCACCCTACTCTGGATGCCTGCTTTACTTGCTCTACTTTAGGACTGGATTGTTCAGAAAGGAAAGAAGGACAAGAAAAAGACAAACCAGTTTTTAAATATTCCTTTACTTTCCAACACAAGTTTTTCTAGGAATGTCTATTAAATACTAAACATAGAGCTTTATTATTATAGCTTGATAGACTAGCTGAAGGATGGGAAGAAAAAGTCAGAGTCAGTAGAAAACCTTAGGTTCTGTCATGGCCAGAAAACTACAGTTTTAGTGTTTCTAAAAAAATTGTTTATAATTTTTCTTTCTTTCAAATGATATTCAAATTAGGCAGAGAAATTAGTTTAGCATGATTGGGGTGCAAATTTTTAGCTGTTTTCTCAGTGGGGTAGGCAAGTGCCTAGAATACCTAACATCAGAACACAGTTGAAAAGCAGGTGTTGGAACTCAAAACAGGAACCATCTTCCTGCTATTATCTGAAAACGAGAGGCATCTGTGTAGTTCTGGTCAGCTTATAATTTCATTTATTTTTTATTTAGAAAACCTCCTAAGGCAAAATAACAAAAGGAGAGAGGGCATTCCAGATAAATCTAGAGAAGCCAGGTTTGTTCAGAATGAGAGGAGACAGAAGTCGAGACTAGAGGCTGGGTGCACATGACTTTCCCCCTAAAACGGGAAACAGTCTCCAGAGCAGTGATTTTCAACCCATGTGCTGCAAAAATTTTTAAAGATCATTAATTAAATTATTTCCAAAAGAAGTTCAAAGTCCAGTAAGTATATTCTTTTTTTTTTTTGTAGAGACAGAGTCTCACTTTATCGCCTTTGGTAGAGTGCTGTGGCATCACACAGCTCACAGCAACCTCCAACTCCTGGGCTAGATTCTCTTGCCTGAGCCTCCTGAGTAGCTGGGACTACAGGCGCCCGCCACAATGCCCAGCTACTTTTTTGTTTTGCAGTTCGCTGAGGCCTAACCTTCGGTATATGGGGCGCCCTACTTGATGAGCCACAGGCACCGCCTAGTATATTCTCTTTGATCCTAATCTTTGTTTGGGATTCATTGAGGGTACAAAGAATTAGGTTACTCTGATTGCATTTGTTAGGTAAAGTCCCTCTTATAATTGTGGCCTGTCCCCCAAGAGGTGTGCCATAAACCATGATCTCCCATTCCCCTTCCTCTTCCCTTCTCCCTCATTCCCCTACCCCCTCCTTGGTATTAGATCATTGTATATTCTTTTCAACTTTTTTTGATCAATGTAATTTAAGTGTGCCGCGGAAATTTTAACTACAGGTTCAAGTGTGCCCTGAGATAAAAAAGACGAAAAACCCTGCTCTAAAGGTGTATTTCAAGCTCTGAAGTTTAAAAATAATCTCAAAGTATTTTTCATCCTGGAGGTGTGCGTGAAAAGGGCAGCTTAGCTTAACAATGAAGAACATGGAGCTGAGCTAGACTGTACCTGTCGTTAACTAGCTGCTTGACCTTGGGCAACTTCTCTGTGCCTTAGCTTTCTCATCTGTGAAACCTGGATAATAGTTCCAACTTACCTGAAAGGGTTGTGAAAATTCAGTATAGTCAAGTGCTTAGAACAGTCCCTATACATGCGTCCATGTGTTTGCTTTTCTCTCTCATATAATAAAAGCTAAAAATATAAAGATTCAAGTATTATTTTGAGGCTGGGTACGGTGGCTCATGCTTGTAATCCTGGCACTCTGGGAGGCTGAGCCAGGTGGATTGCCTGAGCTCAGCAGTTCGAGACCAGCCTGAAAGAGCGAGACCCTGTCTGTTAAAATAGCTGGGCATTGTAGGTGGTGCCTGCAGTCCCAGCTACTCTAGAGGCTGAGGCAAGGGGATTGCTTGAGCCCAAGAGACTGAGGTTGCTATGAGCTATGATGCCACAGCACTCTACGAAGGGCAAAAATGTGAAACTCACTCTCCCTAAGCCGAGGAGTTGGAGGTTGCTGTGAGCTATGTGACGCCACAGCACTCTACCGAGGGTGATAAAGTGAGACTCTGTCTCTACAAAAAAAAAAAAAAAGTATTTTATACTACTCATAGTATTAAAGACCACTTATCATATATCTTAAATGGCTTTGGGAAATGTGATTACTTGTGTATTGATATTTATACTTGGTATTTATTAAGCTGGCCTCACCTACCTCAGGTAGTGTTACTGTCCAAGATGGTGGTGAGCTGGTGGATCACTGGTGAGAACAGAAATGTAAACAATTACTGTTGCTTTTTATTCATTAAAGTAGAAACTGTGAAGTTACCAGCTTGTTAATTTACAATTAGCACTAAGTGTTTGGCTTCTTAAGGTAATACCAAATGTAAACTTTGAAAATACGATTTGACTTAGTTGTTTTCAAAGACTCCAGCATAATTAGGAAGCAGAAAAAGCTCCTGACATTGGACTAGGATGACTTGGTTTGAGTGCTATCTTTGCGGGAGTTTCCCTACCTACAAAATAAAATGAAGTAAAATAAAAACTCTTATGTTTCTTTCCAGCTCTTACTATTCTTTCTTATTTTTAGGTTGTACTTTGCAATAAGCAACCTCTCTCCTAAAGTAATGTCATTTTATAAGATAAAGAATTTAACAGACATGAGCATGAGCATTTTCTAAGATGAAAACACATCAACATACTGGTAGAGTTCTCGGCTTTCTAGTTTTCTCGTAAGCAGAACTTGGCTTACCTCTTACAGAAGTAGCTCCTGACTTATAAACACAGCTAAAAGTACTTCTTAATTATCTTAACTGACTCCCCTTTCCTACTCTGGTGAACTCGTATCTGAAGTCAGACATGTCTAAACATACCCATTTGTTACTCCTCTCAGTTCTGAACTTTGTTCTTTTAACCCACATACCCATTTCAATCTCATTTCACACTACTCCAACTTGAACAATTTCACCGGCCAAGCTGGTGAGGTAGAAAAGTAAGCTTATTAATAATTAACTTTGATTTGTTATAAACTAAGGTCATAAAACATAGGGTTTAATGCAAATACAACTGAAAGACTGATGCATTTATTTTTGGATTCAGCTAAATAGCACCTCTGAAAAACTTTATTTTTTTCTTAGAATTGCGGCGAGCAGTAAGGAGCAGTTTGTGGAAAAGGGAAACGATTGCTCATCAACATGAATATGGACCAGAAGAAAACCTAGACGATGACACGTACCGGAAGACTTGTACTACATGTGGCCATGAACTGACATATGAAAAAATGTGATTGTTAGTTCAGTGATCCATTTTATAGAATTTTATATTTAAATAAAGGAAATTTAGATTGGTCCTGTTCAAAATTCCCCAAAACATAATGTCTTCATAAGTGAATTAAATATATGCACATAAATAATGCTTCAGTAATAATCACATATATTATGCCTTAAAAGCTAAAGTTTTAGCTGGCCTGGTAGTACACAGATTATCAGGTCTGTCAGGATTGTGATTGCTTTTTTTGTTTGAGACAGAGCCTCAAGCTGTCGCCCTGGGTAGAGTGCTGTGCCATCACAGCTCACAGCAACCTCTAATTCCTGGGCTCAAGCGAGTCTCCTGCCACCGCCTCCCAAGTAGCTGGGACTACAGGCGCTCGCCACAACGCCCAGCCATTTTTGGTTGCAGCCGTCATTGTTGTTTGGCGGGCCCGGGCTGGACTCGAACCCGCCAGCTCAGGTGTACGTGGCTGACGCCTTAGCCTGTTGAGCCACAGGCACCGAGCCTGTGATTGCTTTTATACAGCAGGGATGGGAGCTGAATATAACCAGATTCAAAAGTGGTAGTCAAAACTACAAATTGGGGAACAAGAGACCAAGGCAAACACTAGATTTTAGGTTAGGGTTTTTAGGACTATTTCGATCTCCATGAGGTAGAGACAGTGACTATAGCATAATGCCTTAGCATTATGTCTAGACAGCCCTTTTCTAATGCTGGATTAAAATGGAAACCAGCTATCTTTGAGGTTGAATATCTGATTATTCATTGAAGAGGATTGCTAATAAGTTTATTGTAAGTGCTGCTAACATTTACCAGGTGCCCATGATGCACCATGATAAGGGCCTTGTAGTTAGTTAGCATTTAGTCCTGGGAGAGAAGATAGCTTGCTTCCATGCTTATCTAAATAAGGGCACAAAAAAATAATAATAAATAAGGGCAGAAAGTTACAACCTACAACCAACACCTGAGGCAGCATTTGGATCAAGTTTAGCTGGACAAATTTTCTTGAGTCTTGAAAAAGAATTACAAAATAGCTTGACTACAAGGTAATTTTTTTTGATAAAAATAAATACAACTTGAGATGAACTGGAAATTTTCAAATTGTTTGACATGACTTTTACCCTATAGGCCAAACAGAAGAAATAGGAAGGTTATACATTTCTACTTTTCTCTTTAGCTGATAAAGGCAAAATCAAAACAAGTCCAAATAATTAGCATCGAAATACAATTACTAAATATTCTCTACATAAATATGCAACACAGAAATATGTTTAATGCATTTTCAAATCTTGATTTTTGTATAACCAGGTATTCTGATATCACTGACAGTCAAATCTGTTCCACCCAGGTTGGCAAGGTCTTTCCTCACTTTGCATTTTCAGATATAATTACAGATTAGGAAAACAATGTATGTTCACCCTGACAAAAGCATTTTAAAGTGCATCAGAACAACTTAACAGTATTAATTTACTGCAAGGTATGATGTACAATGACATCATATGACATCATATGACGTATGACCTTTTGTCTGTGTGAGTGTCTTTAGTGGGGAAAACAACTATTACGTTTGTTCTTCATATTCATTTCTTCAAAATTCAATCCCTACTTCAGATTTTCTATATACCTAACCAGTTAGACTGGAAGAGCAGAGTCAGATCAATGAACAGTTGTTAGAAGCAACCATTATACATGGAGAGTCAGTTAAAAGGAAATGTAACTTACAAATCTCTTTAGAACGTAGATCAAGTATAACTAGCCAAACTTTGCAGTACCTTGTCAAAGGATTACAAAGCAGTTTGGATCAAAGTAAGTTATTAATGCCTTAAAGATTATTCTTTGGCTTCTTGAGGACAGGAGTCATTTCAAACTACAGTTGACCCTGGAACAATGCAGGGAGAGAGGGGTGCTGACCCCCTACAAAAAAATTCACATATAAATTTTGACTCCTGTAGAACTTAATAGCCCACTGTTGACTAGAAGCCTTACTGAACACAGAGTTGATAAACAATTTATATATGTATTATATAGTGTATTCTTACAATAAAGCTAGAGAAAAGAACACTGTTAAGAAAATCTTCAGAAAAAATATATTTATTATCCATTGAGTGGAAGTGGATCATCATAAGGGTCTTCATGCTTGTTGTCACACTGAGTAGGCTGTGGTGGCAGAAAACCCATGTATAAGAGGACCTATGCTTTCAGGCTGGTGGTGTTGAAAGGTCAACTGCAATTAACATAGTTTGTGGCTGTACGTAAGCCATAGGAATCAGGAACGGTATACACAATAATATTTAGCTGAGACCCTGGGTTTTATTCCTCTTTCTGCTAGTAACTTGCCACATAACCTTGACTATTCTGAATAACTATTATATATTCCATCTTAAATGGCATGGTATTTAAAAATACTGAGAATTCCCATCTATTGAGTGGACTATATAGCTACCAAGAAGTATGATAAACCAAAGAAAATATCAAAAGATGGAAAACAATGTATCATAAACTTAGGATGTAACAAGTAAAAAGATATCCATGTTGTAAGAATGCACAAAAATAAGTACCAGTAGTTTAGGATTATTGGTTAAGTTTATTCTAAGGTTTAACGAAAAATGTCTAAAAATCGGAGATATATGGAATGTCAGATGACTCTTGACATTTGTATGTTATTTAACTCAGTTAAACCTCAACACCATATAGAAGACAGGCTCAGGAATTAGTAGTAGTTACTTTGACCAGATTCCAAAGAAAAAATCTAAACCCACATCTAATCCCAAGTATAATTTTAGCCATCTAATCACCTCTAGTTTTGCCTTGGTATAACTCACTATGTGACCTTTGAAAATCCCTCTGAGACTATAGGAAGTGACCTAAGACAGTGGTTCTCAATCTTCCTAATGCTACAATGTATTTTCATTGTTAAAAAGGGGTCACGACGCACAGGTTGAGAACCGCTGCTCTAATATCATAGTTACCATACTTGGCATCACGTAGGGGAGCTTTAAGTCATAATGATGATACCTGCGGTCTACCTCCATATATTGTGGTTTAAACTCTAAAGAGATTCCTAGGTGATTTATGTTAAGACAAATTTGGGAACTTTTTTTACTTAAGAAAAATACTTTAAATAGATAATTTCAAATGGAATACACCTCCAGTAAGAAACCATCAATTTTAAAGTACACTGAAATGATAAATCATGAAATAACAAGTTTAAAAAACATACTTTTAGTTTTATTTCAGCCATGTTGTTATCCACAAGCTGTCAAAAGCTATGCTACTTGGTAACAAACCCATCAGTTCTACGTACTATGTAAGCTTGACCTCTACATGTATCATATACCTTAAATCAGTTTTTTGTGCCTTAAAGAGAAAAAATACCAAATTGATCACAGAAAAGTTGTATCATATATATAATACATCATGGCTGTTTTCACATTACTGTCATTAGGAGATATTTCCTTTTTAGAAGCAATTAAAAGTAAAGTCATATTCTTCACTGTCCTTTTGTTTCCCTTAAGAAGTAAAAGGATACTACAAGAAAGCAAACATTCAAACCATCAAAAATAAAAGACAAATTATTTTAAGATATTTTTAAAAAAATCTTGACAAGAGGGGGAAAAATAACCCTTAGGCCTGCAGGGCACAGAACTGCTGGAACACAGCCAGGATATGAGGGTCTAATTCAGCAGTGAAAAGAAGGTTCTCCAGGGTCACCATGTACTGCTGGATTATCTGGTGATGCTGTGGACACAGAAAAATGGGGTGTTCAGGTCAGAAAAAGCATGCAAACAATCTTGTACAACATTTCCCTCAGTTGCCCACCCAGGCTGTGGAATGGGGCAGAAACAAATAGCACTCACAGGAACAATAGGCTCCTAAAAAGCCCCACATTAAGAAAATGTAAGAGAAGTGAGAAAAATGGATGCTCAGCAACTAAAAAATCCAGCTCTTACCAAATTATCTGTAAATATAAGTCTGTAAAAATAAGTCTTGCAGTGGCAGCAGCACCTGCCTGGTATCACTACAGACTAGCTTCAACTGGGTCTCTCCCCTAATCAGGACATAACACAAGGTGTCCCAAAGGTTGCCATACACATGAAAATTAGCAAACTCATATTTTATATTTTTAATACTTCTACATATCAAAACTAGAGAAACATTTTGTAAAATTTTGACCTAGGGACTAACCTAAGAAGTGTTAGAAAATGAAAATTCTCTTCTATGTGTTTTTATATAGATTTGAATATACTTGGAGATTCCTATGGGATTAGGTGCTGTTAAAGATTTTTTTCTTTCTTTCTTTTCTTTTCTTGCTGTTGCCCTGGGTAGAGGGCTGTTACATCACAGCTCACAGTACCCTCCAACTCCTGGGCTCAAGCAATTCTCCTGCCTCTGCTTCCCAAGTAGCTGGGACTACAGGTGCCCACCAAAACGCCCAGCTATTTCTTGGTTGCAGCCACCACTGATGTTTGGCAGGCCTGGGCTGGATTCCAACCCGCCAGCTCAGGTGTATGTGGCTGGTGCCTTAGCCACTTGAGCCACAGGCGCCAAGTCAACTGTTAAAGGACTTCTATAATCCCAATTACTGTCCGCTTTGAATTTTTTTTCCTCTACATTTTATATTTCAGTTCAACTTTCTGACATAGAAAATGGCCATTAGGAGTTTAAGCATGAGCAACAGAAGCAGCAAATGGATAAGAACTAAAGTACCTACTGGTACTACATAACCTCCTGGCAAATCTGATAAGGAGTTTTCAAATGGAATGTATCTTTGTGGTGTTTCCTGTCTAATCAAAGTTTCCCACAAACCTGTAGAAAGATCTGCTGGAGCCTCTCTATACAGTTCTTATACCATGGTGTTAACACACTGGTCCCATCAGTTTCACATCGTACTAAGTGCTCAGTCAAGATCATGATAAAACGCTGGAAAGGGGGAACGAAATTAAAGAATTATTAGAGGGAGAATTTTATACTTGAGAAACAAAATGGGAGGCCTCAAAGTATTGCTTGTTCTACTCTGTCTTTATGACAAGGGCTCTTCACTTTCATACTGTCCATCTAGAAAAGCAGACTGGTAACAATGTGACCTGATACATCCTTTCTGGCAATACATAAAAATCTTTTCTTTAACGTCACACTTATCCTAGTAGTATTACTTCACAGCATCTATTCTAATGAAATACTCAGAAATGTTAACAGAGATCTCTACACAAGAATATTCAATTTACCCAAATGATCAATAGCAGGGAATGACTAACTATGAAAAAGTCAGTGAATAGAAGCAACCCACAATTCTTTTTAAAGTATGGAGAATGATCATGAAAGAATGCTAAACAAACAGCACAACTCAGAGGTATACATGGTTGCCTCCAAGTGGTGGACTTTTATTTCCTTTGTAAAGTTTTATACTTTCAAACTTTTCTATAGATGTGCATATATTCCTTTTATGATTAAAAATAACATTTTTTATCTTTTTTGACACAGAGCCTCAAGCTGTTGCCCTGCGTAGAGTGCTGTGGCATCACAGCTCACAGGAACCTCCAATGCCTGGACTCAGTGAATCTCCTGCCTCCGCCTCCCAAGTAACTGGGACTACAGGCGCCCGCCACAATGCCCGGCTGTTTTTTGGTTGCAGCCGTCATTGTTGTTTGGCAGCCCGGGCTGGATTTGAACCCGCCAGTTCAGGTGTATGTGGCTGGCGCCTTAGCCTGTTGAGCCACAGGCACCGAGCCTAAAAATGACATTTTTTAATACTAAAGAAATACATTCTTTCCTTTTACATGTCAATGTCCTAAGCCAGATACCTGAAATATGACCAGGAAGAGGTTCTTTTGTTCACTTTGAGCAGATTCCACTTTTTCCTGCAGTCTTTCTATTTGCTCCTCAAGAGCCCCATCTTTCCTGTCACTGCTTCTGTCATCATCATCACTTCGCTACAGAAAGCAAAGGAAAGTAACATTTAATTCCAGTGTTCTAAATCTCATTAAACAAGGGGAAGGATTTTATTGTGTCTGGTCAAACGGTATTTAAAGCTGTATACTATAGTGACGTTCTCCCTCACCCCAAACACGCACACATACACCTCAAAGTCCGGCCATGGTTCAGAGACATGGTCTTCTCACTCAAAGTTTCCATGGGTACTTACCTAGATTATAGAAATTTTAGTGGCACCTCTCTTGATAACAGTGGTGGGGTTCTTAGCTGCTAAATATCACTATTTCGATTATCTGAACAGTAACAACAGGGAGGCAGCTTATTAATCTTTTTTTCCTTTTTTTTTTTTTTTTCTGAGCAGAGCCTCAAGCTGTCACCCTGGATAGAGTGCTGTGGCAACACAGCTCACAGCAACCTCCAAATCCTGGGCTCAAGGGAGTCTCTTGCCTCTGCCTCCCAAGTAGCTGGGACTACAGGCGCCTGCCACAATGCCCGGCCATTTTTTGGTTGCAGCCGTCATTGTTGTTTGGTGGGCCCTGGCTGGATTCGAACCCGCCAGCTTAGGTGTACGTGGCTGAGGGCCTTAGCTCGTTGAGCCACAGGCGCCGAGCCAATCTTTTGTTCCTTAATGGGCCATATGGAAAAGCTGTCCAAGCCCTTTTGTAACTCACAAGCCACAAGCTGCCAATACCTGACATAATTTAGAAATTATTATAATTGACATGGAATAATTCAAAGTGGACTGCTTAAGAACCTCTGCTGGAGGCTGGGCATAGTGGCTCATGCCTGTAGGCTTAAGCACTTTGGGAAGTCAACAGTTTGAGATCAGCCATACCCACTTCTCTACAAAAAAAATTACAGAAATTAGCCAGGTGGGGTGGTGTATGCCTGGAGACCTAGCTACTTCAGCTATGATGACACCACTGTATTCTAGCCTGGCCAATAGAGTGAGACCTTGTCTCAAACAAACAAACAAACAAAAACTGGCAATGAATGGTAAGCCCAATAACCCCCTGTAGAGCTTTAAGATTCCCTCCTAGCTCATCCTGAAGAGTTTATAGCATTTGTTTTGGTTTTTAAAGAAAGGTAAAAGAAAAGGCATGGTAACAGGCTGAGAGATTAGATGATATTCTCAGTAGCACCTAGCTATAAAGTGGTGAAGTGTGGCTCTAGGTGTGATATATACCAAGGTCTTTTCAGCAAGAAAGTGGTACCACCAAGCCTAGAAAGCCTGATAATCCTAGATAATACTCTAATGCTAAGGACCATCCTATGATAGCTTCCTCAGAACCCCCTCTCTGATTTTATAGAATTCGGCTTTTTATCTCTAACATAGCACCTGTTATGAGGTCTACTTTATGTTCTAGGCATGTAGGCTCATGATTATCTTTTCCTAACATCACTCTAAGGTAAAGTTCTAGCGCCCTATTACCTAATAGACCTTCCTGCAAAAAGAAATGTTATAATCTGGCTGCCTGTAACCACAGCCATGAGACACAATACTACTAAGTACTTGAAATGTGGTTGTGTGACCAAGGAAATGAATTTTAAATTGTATTTAATTTTAATTAAGTTAAAATAGTCACATGTAGCTAGTGACTACTGTACTGGACAGCATACTTCTGGAAACAGGTATGGCAACAGAGAAAGTCTCTGGAGTTGACAGACCCTGGTCAGAACCTAGCTCTGTCATTTACCGGCTATGCAACCTTGAGCAAGTTACTTTACTTCTCTGAGTCTCAATTTATATACAGTAGAATGTCTGCAAATTGACCGCTCAAGGAACTGTTAACAAACTGGTCAACATAAGAAATTTCCATTGATTACATGTGGTACATGTCTGGTCTATGAAAATTAAGTCAACTTAAGGAAGTGGTCAATGCATGGATGTGGTCAACTATGGAGGTTCTACTGTACTATAAAATGGGATAACATGGTTAACCTTGCAGTATTTTAGGTCTATGAATATGTTATATACATATATGCACATATACACTTCCACATGGAGATAGCACTAAGATTTGCTAAAGCTTTGAATAAAACTGTTTTTACCTTCTCCTCTGGTAAATATGAGTAACACTGGAAAATACTATCAGGAAGAATAGCAGTAGTATTAGGTTCAGTCACAGAATATAGCCAGTTTTCTGCTTCTCTTCAAAATAGCTAAAATACTAAACTTCTTTTTACTATGAGAAGTATTTTGTAAACCTGGGAATAACTGCCACATCCCTCCCCCCAAAATTCTGAAAAAATGCTAAGTTATCGACAATCTTCTCCCTCTTGTATCAGAGACTCTTATAGATATACAAGTGTCCTTTTCCCTTCTGGAAAGTGCAGACATGAAGCTGACTAACTCAGAGATGGTGAACTATGAAAAGCAAAGTCTGCTTCCTTCCTAAACAGGTTCACCGTGCAGTGTAACAGCACACTGCAGTATGCCCACTCCTTCTTCCTCCACGTTTGTAAATAGCTCTGTATTATTTGGACTAAGAAAAAATAAATTGCTATCAAGGTAGTGGACTTTGAATATTCTCCAGAGTTTCTGTTATACCTGCTAACCATTTACCGATCAACAACAGACTTACCCGTTTGTGCTGCCTTGCAAGTTTCTCTTTTGCTTCTTCTAGTTCTTTCTGGATTTTCAAAACATGTTTGTTCATCTTACGAATTGTAGAGTGCAAGATTTCCCAGACAAACAATCTTAAAGCAATAGTGGCATTTGATTAGTATATGTTATAGTACACTTATAGATAATAAAACCTCTCAACTTTTATAACCTAGTCTTTCTTAAGGGCTACGATAGCCTTCCATGCTTTGGACAAAATTAGTCATATTTCTCCTGCAACACTCCTGACTTGCTCCTTATTGTAAACTGTGCAAATATCTATCTACCCGTTAGATTCAGGTGAGCTCCCTGAGGGCAGTGCTGTGTCCTTGTCATTTTTCTTATTTCTACCTTCTACTACATGTATGTGTACATGTTCACTGAATTGATATGGCAAACTAACAAGCGCTATCATTAGGAAAAGAAATATGTGTTTTCTCTTCTAAATGTAAAAACTACATGTTGGTATTTTCTCAAACTGGCAAAAACAGCTTGTTTGACATGGTTTATACTACACACACACAGAAAATTCTCTTAGAACGTTTAAGAAACCCATTAACTGATAACAGCTATCAACTGCTGGGCTCTAAGAATGAGATAAATACAAGATTTCCATAAAGTTCATGTGCAATCTTATCAGCAAACAGCTTAAATGCCAGGATCACCTTTGTAGGTGCTTTAAAATGTTGGATAAATGGTTTATATTTCTTTCTTTTTCTTTTTTTTTGACACAGAGTCTCAAGATGTCACCCTGGATGGAGTGCAGTTGCATCACAGCTCACAGCAACCTCCAATTCCTTGGCTCAAGTGCGTCTCCTGCCTCCGCCTCCCAAGTAGCTGGGAGTACAGGCGCCCACCACAACGACGGGGCATTTTTTGTCTGCAGCTGTCATTGTTGTCTGGAGGGCCCCAGGCTGGATTCGAACCTGCCATCTCAGGTGTACGTGGCTGGCACCTCAGCCCACTGAGCCACAGGTGCTGAGCCTGGTTTAAATTTCTTAAGTAGCATAGCTACTTTTGTATCTATAAACTATGTTTCCCAATGCCAAGGTGCAGCACACACTAACAGAGTTGACTCTTCCACATGGGTTTGAACTATGCAGGCCCACTTACACATGGACTTTCTCCCTCACTGGCACTCCTGAGACAGTAAGACAAATCCCTCTTCTCCCTCTTCAATCTACTCACGGTGAAAATGACGAGGATGAAGACCTTTATGAGATCTACTTTTCATAATGAATAATAAATATAGGGTGGCCATAATTTGTGCACAATTTTAAATTGCCCACTACTAGGGAGGCGCCTGTGGCTCCAAGGAGTAGGGTGCCAGCCCCATATGCTGGAGATGGCGGGTTCAAACCCAACCCTGGCCAAAAACTGCAAAAAAAAAAAAAATAATAATAATAATAAATTGCACACTACTTTACACTGCACATGAACTTTATGGCCACCCTATATTTTTCTTTATGATTTTCTTTTCTTTTTGAGACAGAACCTCAAGCTGTCACCCTGGATAGAGTGCTGTGGCATCCATAGCTCACAGCAACCTCCAATTCCTGAGCTCAAGCGAGTCTCTTGCCTCCACCTCCCAAGTAGCTGGGACTACAGGCGCCCGCCACAACGCCCGGCCATTTTT
>CAUYON010011476.1:0-36016 GCA_963573935.1 Arctocebus calabarensis
GCAATTCTCTTGCCTCAAACTCCCAAGTAGCTGGGACTGCAGGTGCCCATTACAATGCCCAGCTATTTTTTGATTGTAGTTGTCATTGTCGTTTAGCTGGCCCAGGCTGGGTTCTAACCCACCAGCCTAGGTGTTTGTGGCAATCTTATTGCTTTATCCCAATTTTTTTTGGTTGCTTTTTTCTGTTTAACCAAAACACTCTAACAAAATTGCCATTTTAATAATATTTCTCATAAAAAAAAAAAAAAAAGTAACTTACAGCATTTTCACTGACACTCTTAGGGAGTCTGTAGATCGTGCTACTTGAGACATTTTCATTAAACAAAGAAAGAATTTGTATTTACTACCATTTTTCTATCCTTGATCAGTTGTAAGAAAAATAAGTGAGTGCACATTTCTCATCATCAAACCCCTTCCTTTCTTTCTGCAACTAGTTTCACTTCCCTCCTAGTAACTATTATCCTAAAATCTGCTTTCCTTAACCTATGGTTTTAAGACCCATTCACTGTATCCTCTTGAATTCATAAATTTCTGTTTTCACAAAAAATCTCTAAAGCTTTAAACTTTTCATGGAAGTTAAACTGTATCTTTTTGCTCTAATTCAAGTCTGTTTCTCTTGAAAACACCGTTCACCGTCTCTCAAGATGAGGTGGATGTTTTATCTCTCAAAGTCCACATACTATTGCAGCAATACAGGGCACAAGTCTTTCTTATTCCACCTTGATACTTCTCACCCATTATCCTACCGTCCTTGAATTCTAAGTTCCCATCTTTAGATCTCATTTCCTTGAAATCATCTTCTCTGGTCAGCTCACCCTTCTTCCATCCTTTTGTAACCATCAATTGTCATGGTTATGTCTAAGAAAGCAAAAACTAACAGTTCTGAAAACTGTTGCTAGAAACTTGTCTGGATCTAAGAGTCAGGCATGAGGTTCTGCCGCAAAACAAGAACAGTTTCACAGGACCCTAATACCTGATGAGGTCATTCTGATGTTGTTAGGGAGAAAAACCAAGACTGTCTGCAATTACATCTGAGCACAGCAATTTTTTTTCTAATGCTGTATTTGTTATCCTAAACCCCCATCTGCAGGTAACAAGACCAAAGCTCCTTCTCCGCCAAATCCAGTTCAACTCAATCTGTTCTTCTTCCCTCCTAGGTAAAAAGTACTAAGATAATCATAAAACTGACCTTTCTTTGTCACCCATTACTCAATCAAGAATAAAACAATGCTTTAATAAACTTAAATAACTACTCCTTATACCCTCTTCATGAGATGCAGCAAGATTCCTCACAGTATGCAATTTACCTGTTCCAAATACCAATACGCCCAAGTTTGGTTCAGCTAGAATCATATTCCTGTGGCTTGCACTGGTTGACATTGACATAATTCTGCATATTTTCATGAAGACATTTTTGTTTTGTATAATGGAAGTCATTCATTTTAGATAACTCCATTTAAAGCCTATTTTCTTAAATTAAGGCTCCCTACCAAAGTGGATACTTTTAAAATTAAGTTTAAGAAATATTTTATATAATTTTGAGGTATCCCAACTTTCTTTAAGCACAATAAACACATATGTGATTAGCTGTTGGATGTGAACAGATAAGAATACATTTTACATAGTATAACAGTAAAGGTTTTCAGGGGGTTAGGTTGGTTAAAATTTAGATTACAATCCAAGCAAAAAATTCAAATAAAGCTACTATAAATTTATGTATGAATTAGCACAAAAAATTCCACAATAAGCTTTATAAATTTTTAACTTAAACAGTTACCAACGTCAACTCACCTATTTCCTATTAAAGCCAAATAGGATTTATATTTTAAACATCTTGATACCTTTTTTTAGAAAGAGATGTTATAAACTAATTCTCAGTGTATCAGTCAGGATTGTCCAAATATACAGAACCAACAGAATATGTGTATGTTTGTGTAGGTGTATGCATGTGTAGCCATATACGTGATTTATTTCGAGAAAGTGACTCAGTGACTGTAGAGGATGGTAAATATGAAACGTCAAGAGAAGGCCAGCAGCTTGGAAACCCAGGTAAAAGTTGGTTCTGTAGTTTTTAGGAAGCATTTCTTTTTATCCAAGACACTTCAGTTTTTGCTTGTAAGGTGCTTTAATTGGTTGTAGTAGGCCAACCCACCTTATCATAAATAATTTCCTTTACTTAAAGTCAATTGGCTCTAGACATTAAGTGTATCTACAAAACACTTTCACAGCAATACCTAGATTAAACCTTGATTAAATAACTGGCTTGTATATTAGTTGACACATAAAACTAACCATCAAACTCAATATAGATCATTTTTCTGAAGTTACTTAAGAAAATATTGCTTCTTTTTTTACAATGTGAACACAACATCATAAACACTTGACATCATAAACATTTAGTACAAATGTACTTACATTTAGAAAAGTGTATAAATTTCTTCGAGGGGTGCCAAACCATTATAAAAGAGTTCAGGGTAATACATCATATAATGGACTTTGTTTACTTTGACAGCTATATTTGTGTGTTAATTATTTATTACTCCACTTTATCTTATACTTTCCTAGAAAGTATACTATAGTACATTTATAAAATTAATGAACCTTGCTAGTTGAAAATGCTATCATAAAATAGTACATGGCTTTCCCTCTGTAACCATGGAGGATTGGTTCCAGAATCCCCCTAAGATACCAAAATCTACAGCAGATGTTCAAATCCTTTATTTAAAATGGTATAGTATTTGCACCCACTCAAGTACCTTAAATTATGTTTAGATTAGATTACTTATAATACTAAGTAAAATGTAAATGTTATATACTATATTATGTAGGGAATAAAGAAAAAAAACCTGTAGGTGGTTAGTACAGGAGAAATAATCTTTCTTTGTCTTTTTTGAATAGTTTAGAGCCAGCGTTAGTTGAATGCATGGAACTAAACCCATGGATATAGGATGCTGACTGTGTATTTTAAGGTTTTCTCTGTTGCAATGGATGATTTAGAATGTTATGAAACTGATAAAACAAGTGGTTTCAAATCAAAATTTTTAGGAAAGAAAACTAATTAAATATTAAATTTCTCATTTTTGTGGTTAGCAATACAGAAATATTGTAAATAGACATACATAATTTCTTCGTGAATTTTTGCTTCAGTATACCAGGTTATAATTGCTACCTTTGGGGAAGGATTAAACTAATATACAGCAATTCCCTTCAATAGCACTATCAGTTAAATAGGGTCACTGGAGGAAATTATTTCAACATGTACCATTATCAGAATTATTAAAAATATGATTTGTACTATCCATAATATTTTAATAGACTTTTTCAAACTATCTTAAACATATTTACCTAAGTATACATTAAAGAAGAAAATTACACTCTAAATTAACTTTGCAAAAGGTTAAAAGCAACAAGAAAATATTAAAAACACCAGTGGCCTAAATTAAAGTGTAAGATTTTTAAAATGGCAAAACTACATCATCCTCAAATCACTATGTGTTTCTTATTTTGACAGTGCTCCTAGATATCTGCTAGGGAGAATACCATATATCAGCTCAAGCAAATACAGTAAACAGAATAATAGGAATACGCCGAAAACTTTGGAAGGCCATTGCCTTTCTAAAACGTGGTACAATGACGGGCACATGTACAATGATAGAAATTTTTTTTTTTACTTTGACTCCTGGACTAAATAAGTTGAAAATTTCCAGGGCCTTCAATGGTCAGAAAAGTAATGCAAAAAAAGTGAAAAGCTTACATAGCAATAAAAAGCAGTGGAGAAAGTGATAACTGGGGAAGTGCATTCTTCTTTGAATTGCATTTGAAGCCAAATATTTTAAAACACGGGGCACACATAACAAACTACTTCTGTAGCCTCAGTGTGGCCCTGAATATAGCTCTCTGAAACCTCTTCACCGGAGGGTCCCGGAAGTTTTTGTTGATCTGTATTTTCAATAAAAATGTAATTTGAGTCATCAATAGTGGAAAATATTGATAAAGAATTGAGGAGTAAAGATAAGATATTATGCCTTTCAATATTTTCACGTCTAAAATTACTCAATTGATACTTAATGAACTACAAGTGTATGTGGGAATCATGAGTATTACCTGACTGCATTTTCTTTAAAATACTGTTCCTATTTTTAATTATAACAATAATTTCAAATATCAGTGATTTTCCTTACCTGAAAAATGTGTTCTGAAAATGCACATATTATATGGTTTCACTATAATTAAAAACCAATAGAGCAAAGAATATACAACACCTCCAGTTCACAAAAGAGAAACACGCGATAGTCTTTAATACTGAATATGTAAGAGTTTAAAGAAACTTGGATTCCCTAGCTAGGATTATAGACATTCCAAATCTATCCGAGGCTGAGGCTGGAAGATTGGAGGATTGCTTGAGCTCAGGGGTTCAAATCCAGCTTGGGCAACATACAATGAATAAATAAATAAAACCTAGAAGAATAATTAGTGGACTTATGTAAAAAAATTCATAAAGTCATAAAGTGAGAACGTTTGTACATATATTAAGATACAACCCTAATCCACAATCACTCTTGAATTTTCTTGAGGATGTTAATCTAACAATGAAAACTTTTCCAACAGCACTAATTCAACTATTTCTCTTTAGTCTTATTCACAATCTTAAAGTACCACCTACATGGGATTCAAGAAGTGGTGAACCTTTTAAATTGCATTCTCTAGGATATATAGAAAATGTTCAAGGAAAATTACCTAAATAATAAGTTATATTTGATAATGATAATTAAAACAAAAGATCATATAATATATTGTAATAGTCTAACTTTAATAAATTTGTATATTCACAAAAAAGTCATTCATACTTTTCAAAATTAATACATATGCAAACATTCTAAGTGTCAAAAACTTATAAACTTGCCAAAAGATGATACCATGTTTTCAACAGATTCAAAATGAACAGGAGCTACCCAGAATACATCTTAGCACATAATACTTAGTACTTAACACACGGAACCAGGCTATGTGCCTAAAATAGTGCCTTCTAATTGAGGCATCTCGGTACATCTGAATAACAAACATTTTGAGAAGTGATAATAAATCGGCATTTCTTGTCTCGCCAAATCGGATGTTTTATATATTAGAAATGAAGTGCAGCCTACACAAACAGGACCTAGCCCAGGCATAAATTAGTGATGTTTGCATATGGAAAGATAAGAAACAAAATAAATGTAAACTGAACTTTTTCTATAATATTGGCACTATTTCTCCCTATCTGGATGCAGTTGGAAAAACGGAGTGCCTTTTACCAAATAGATGACACAATACTATTCCATAATCATATTATCATAATGATCCCTATGGATTCCATAATTTAGCATTTAAACTGTAAAGGAAGTATGTCTGGAGTCAAGAAATGTATATTATAGTACTGACTCACTGTATAAACCACCTTAAAACCACCACGCATTCTTTTTGAATTCCATAGTCAGTGAGATAGACATAATGCTATTAAGATAGACTAAAATGCTGACCAACTAACACAATGCAATGATTTCTAAGGTTCCAAAGGCAAACACCAAAATACATATTTAAAGTGATTAAATGTACATTTGAATACATGTATTTAATGTTTTCATAAAGTTTTTAAATATACCATTGAGGCAAAGAAATTGTGTGAATTAATTGCAAAAATTTATAAAAAGTTCAACTAATTGTCTTTATCGAGTAAGCAAACACATTGATGGAATGGGGAAATCTAAAAAACAAAATGAGTATACACAGAAGTTAAACTTTATTCATTGCCATTAAACTCTATAACTTAACCTAGAAATATTCTGGAACACTATTACATCTAAACTTATTTCTTGTCCCATGAAATTAGAGGTATATCAAAAACATGGTGCAATTTATCTCAGAAATCATGACACTGATTGACCTTTCTCTTTGCTTTTAAAACATTACAATAGAGATCCATGTATTTTTATTTAAAATTATCAAAAGGAATATATTTAAAAATTTACAAGATTAACAACAGACTCAGTCTTTACATATGGGCTTTTTTTTTCCAGAATTTTATGTTTGCGTGACAAAATGCAACCTAGGAAAAGAAATGTATTTTTTGATGACCTCTGTATGAATGGCAGAATTGCATCCTTGATTTAGAATATACAGCAATTAATCATTGTAATTGAAATCTGAGTTATACTGGTTATTCTATTAGTAACTTTTAAATCATGAAAGAACACTGTATTAACAGTTATAAGCTACCTTAAATTAATCTCATAATTTTTAAAAGTTATCCAATTATTCTCTGAAAAACTGAATTTAAAATGTATTTCTGAAATACCCTTAACTATATAGTGATAAAAATAATTAGAATTTCTTTGGAAAAAAATTAAAGTACCTTTTCTGTGCATAGTTTTGTGCTTTAAGTTGTACTTTCCCCAAATGAGAAAAATCACAATTGAGATATTATTAAAAATCATTTGAACATATTACCCATTTCCAACTGTAAAAATGTAGTGGTTTTTAAAAGCACAAGTTAAATATGTAAAAATAAAATTGAAAATAAAGTAGGAAAGATCTCATAATTATTAATCTCTGAAACCAGTATTAAAGTCATTAAACAAAATAAATACATGTAATTTTATCTGTCAATTTAAAAATATAAATAAAAACAAAAACATTATGCACATAAATTCCTACTTGCAATTTTTCAAAATTTGGCACATATATACTTTAAGATATTAGTGTTTCTTACTAAAAATACTAATTCAAAAGTTCCATGCCCAGTTTTCTCTGTTTAAGTGATAGTAAGTTTTAGTTTATTTGGTAAGAGCTCATAGCATCCTGTGCGCTATAATCATTTTTAGATAAGTATAGATAGCTAAGTTAATCAAAATCATTCATTCATAAATATTCTTTTAAACAGCAAAAGTCATCAAAAGGCATCTAAAAAACACATATTATTTTCTCATATGAATACTTCAGATATAGTGGGATCATATACGAAAATCTATGTCATTTTAGGCAGGGCATATATCATACACAGCAAATACAAACTTGGTTTATAAAGAATCTGGAAGGTCTATAAGTGATAAAGAATTAATCAACTTCGAAAACACAAGTCAGCAAAAACATATTTGACCACTGTTAGAAATCCAAGATCGACTTAATAATCAAAATCAATAGAATTATAACAAGTTGAGATCTGGTTGATAACTTTTTTTCTATGAACTTTACTGTGTAGTTCATCACCTACACCATTACTGTATCTACAAAAATGAAATCTTGTTAAATAAGTTTGCCTTTTTCCATAAGTGAAACTTGATTTTAAAAATAAACTAATGTTTACTCTCTTCAAAATGAGAGTCCTCCCACCCCCACAAATTGTACCTTCCTACCTAGTTGAGTTCTCTAAGTAGGGCCAGAATAATTTTAAAACTTCCTTTAACCCTTAAACCTCTGCATGGTACTGGACTAAAAAGACTGTAGAAGAGTATTTTCACTTTCTTTTGTTCAAAAACAACCAACAACAACATCCAGAACAACAATAAAAGCAAGAAACCAACTCTGCTTTTCTGAATCTTAAATGAACTGAAAGGAGACTACATTCGTCTCATCCATGTCAGAATTCTATTATAACTTTAGATGAGAACTTTTCACTACATCACAGCATAATTGTCTTTACTCATGTAGAAACATCTTAAGACACACAGAGAAGACAGCTTAAGAATATTGTATTTACTTTTGGACTATTTGAATCTGTCCTTAAGCTTCTACTCCAATCCATTAGAGCTAAGTAACGAGGTTGTAAAAAGGGGAAGGGAGGCTGGTTGCTAACAGACCCCGATTCAGTAAGTCATACTTTTGTATACTGACACCTTACTTTGGCTCTACTCTGCATAGTACTTAGCCTAAGAAGCCTTTACTCTTTTTTTTTTTTTTCCTCCTTTTATGGAGGTATCTACTTCTAAGGATATGCCAATAAAGGAGAGTCTGGGAGGTTTTATAAATAAAAGGATTTGGATTAAAAAGTAGGAGCTATCATCCTGCACTATCTCAATACTATCTCAATGCTCAGCACATCTTTTCCCACCAATCAGGAGTGCTCTTCCTACTAGGACGCTGAAAGATGAAGCTATGTGGTCCAGGGAGGACCTTCCAGAAACTACACATGGGCTCTGTTGGTCTAAGGCGTTTCTTAGCAGCTTAATTGTGGCATAGTCACTACCCTTCACACATACCGTCAGCTTCTTTACAGTGAATAGCTGAAAGTTGACAACATGGGGTTCTCAAGTCATTCTTCCAAGCTTAGTACTCACAACTTCTCAGTAGAGAAGTTTTCTGCCAGTCAGTCTTCCAGGAAAAAAAACCGGATCACAAACTATTTCTGCGACCATCACTTAATCCCACCACTTCATCCTCACCACCAGCCCCTCCCCACCTGCATCGGAGATACCCACATCCTCGTTGTGTACATTCAGCTCCCTAAACTGAAAGATGTTACACTCGGCGTTAGGATTATTTTCTTTTCCTTTCTTTTCTTTTTTACAGGTCCTGTTAACAGAAATTGCTTCAAATAAAGAGAGGCTGCGGTAGTCTTCAGTATTATGGAGTGAGATAGACTCCAAAGCATCGTGGAAGTGTCAACCAAAACCGTGGATCACAGCTTTCCTAAGATTCCTTCCTTCTTCTACGCCTAATTCTCACCCCACGCCCACCAGATAAATAAATAAATAGATTATAAACCAAATTGAATCACGACACCCTCAAAACCTCACAGTAACCTCAATCCTTCAAATGCCCTCCTGGAGGGAGTAGGGGTGAGAGAGAGAGAAGGAGGGAGGAAAAATTAGAGCTTACCAGAGTTTTGTTCCCGTTCTTGCTAAGAGGGCCCCGAAAAACTCCCTTGATGTTGCGAAAGTGTCCGTTGCTGAGATGCGTGGAGCTGATGACAATGTAGTAACACTCCATGGGGCAGCCGCCGCCTCCTCCGCCGCAGCCGCTGCTTCCACGCACCCCGCGCCGGCAGCCGCAGCGCCGAAGCCCCGCGAAGGTGGGCCCGCGACCCCCGAGCCGGCGACTGCCGCCTCCCCCGCACGCCCCGAGTCGGGCGCGCTACACCCCTCCGTGCTGCGCGCCGCGGCTCCCCCGCCTCCGCATGCTCGCGGCGCTCCGGCCGGCAGTCTCCCTCTGCGTGTGTTTCTCTTCTAATTCGCGTCGGGACGCTGAGCCCCGCGGGAGGCTCCCAGGCTGGGAGGGGGCCGAGCGGGAGTCAGTGCCAGCGCGGCGGCCGAGTGGAGCGGGGCAGCGGGAGCCGCCTGCGCGGCAGCGGCGGCGGCGGCAGCATCCCCCACGCTCGGCGCCCGCACTCGGAGTTGCTGCTGCTGGCAGGCATGAGTGTTATTATAGTGAGCGGCGTTGCCGGTCCATTGCACTGAGCCAATGGCAGGGAGCCACTGGGCTGATACTGAGAGCCGTCAGAAGAGTACATCTGTCACCCGCTGCCTCCCCCCGCCCACCCGCCGCCGGGACCCACGGCCCCGCCAGGCCGGGCGCGAGTGGGGGCGCCCAGCGCAGCGCCGCGGCCGCAGAGGCCACTGTGGGTGGGCGGCAGAGCGGCCGGCCACGGAGAAGTGGGAGACTCCTACAAGGTGGGGGCGGAGGTGAAAAAGAAGAAACCGCAATTTCCAGCCTAGCAGTCGGCGTGGGGGTTGCGACGAGGGGTGATAAATAAATTAATAATTCAGTGCCAAAAGCCGTCGCTTCCAATCGCAGTTAATCCGGGCAGGTGCCAGCAGCGGCTCGTGTCTCAAGATAATCGCTACCCACTGGGTTTGGTTTATTTTGATTGTACGTGTATCATGTTCAGGATCTTAGAGAAAGGAGAGAAAAGAAAATGCTCCCCACCGCACCCCCCCATTTGTCCATATTGGAAGTGCTTGTGTTGGAGATAGTCCTAGGGGAAGGCAGTGGCGTGTGAGTTCAAGTGAATAGAAGATAAAAACAGAGACTCCTGATTGATGAGTTCCTCATTCTAACACTCCCTTCACCCCCCTCCCTTGAGAGCATCGGTTCTTCCTAAATTGCCAAAGCTGAGATGCTTTGCAGCAAAGACGCTGCTGCCACCAGCTTGCTTTGCATTTCTCTCTAGTTCTCCCAATAGAGAGTGTGGCAGCGAACAAAAGCATTTGCCCTAGAAGCGACCTGAATGGAAAATCTGCTCACCAACTCACGGGTTTGTCACGGAAAGTAGGGAATGGGATCTGCTGCCTGCCCTGGAGACGGACTTTCTGCTTGGTTTTTATGGGGCCAAGGCAGCCATCAGCGTGGTTGTTCCCTCACCCGCCTTCCCACTCAGTTGATTCGCTCTTTGTGTAAGTTTAGCTCCTCTGAGGTGGTGGAGTGAGAGCATCCCATCAGGTATATATATGACTCATTAGTCGGCACTTAAAAAGATCGATAACAGGCAATGGGAGGCTGGGAGATGATGCCCTCAATAGATTTACTGAAGACTTTATTTTCCTTTTGCCTCGAAAGTCTTAATTGGTTAAAGCAGATTGCAGACAAACTGATGACCCCATGTCAGAGCAAACTGCACTTTGATATAAACCATGCTTGTCTTGTTTATTTGGGGGAATCAAGATTGCAATGCAATCAGTTCCGTGTGTCCCATATATGCGATTTTATGTAGCACTGACCCTGCAAACCATATAAGGTCCTTAAATAAATCTGACAGTTTGATTTCACTTTTCTGAATGAGAAAAAAAAAAAGGAGTGTTCATAAAAGAGGCAGTAGTAGTGCGAGTAAATTATAGGTAGTAGAGGAGGAAGTGCTGGATTCATCTAAAGAAAAAAATCTCCAAGTATTATGCTTTAATTCAAACAAAGAAAAAAAAGTTTGTTTGCTTGATCAGATCTCATTATGAAGTGTCAGAGTTATTTAGAGGCACTTGGCTAAATCTCTCAGATATCCACTTGGGGGAGTCTGGAAGTCTTGGGAGAAAAAGGAAGCGAGAATTTACAAAACTTCTACATGCTGTAGAACAGATCACCTAGTGATTTTTTAGAATTCAATATGAACACAGTCCTATTAGAGACAAAATATTAATTTATCTACATTAAACAAGGCATAGAAATTAAATTCATTTCTGGTTCCTATCATTACAATTTTTTTAAATTTATATTTTGAAGCTGCAGGCATTGTCCAGACACAACACTTTGGAAAGACCTACTGACCTCTGTGATATCTCTTGTGTCTTTTGAAGGTTTGTAAACTTGCAGTGATTAGACAGGAGATAACATCTTTAGTATTAAGGAGCCACATGGAGGAAGGAACTAAGGAAAGGGAAGAAGCATCATTTCTGAAAGGACCAAATGATCTAGCGTTTGAGGATATGTAAGTCATAATAATCTATGTTAGGCTTTTTTGCAACATATTTTTCTTAAAATATGACTGATGAAAATTTCAGATCTTTCTCAATAGCACAAAGCTTGATTTCCAGAACAGGAAACAGGAAACACAATTACAGGAATTTTCCTAGGGAAAGTCTATCATTTATGTGAAATATTATATTGTCTTTCTAATGGTAAAAGTTGCATAATGTATTTATATATGTGTCAGTATTTATTGTGCTATAAGCTTGTGTGATATCCTTAATTTTTTCCTATTATTTAAAACAATTCTAATTTCTCAAAACTATTGGTAAACATTTTGAAATCAATTGTTTCAGTAGAACCACGTCATCCTAATTTTAAAAAATAAAAGATTTTTCCCTCAGTTATTTGGACATTGGGTGAAAAGCATGTGATTAAATATATAGTTGACTATTTTAAGTTGACTATTTTATATATATATGAAAAATCATTTCTTAATCAGAAAATATTTTAAGTATTTTATAGAAAAGTTGTAGATCACTTGTGTTCAATTGCCAACTTTCCAGATGAAAAAATTATAATTAAAAAGGTAAATACAATAATCTCAGTCTAAACAATTGCAGTTCATTTTTGCCACCATTTCACTACAGATTTTCCATTTATACAAATATAATTCAAATCAAGAACTCCCATGCTTTGCTCTTATACTGATTTACCCCACTCCTTGTCTTACTTTGCTTAACACAAATATGGATACTAGGTTTCTGCTCAGCAATACAGCATTTTTCCTGATTTGCTCCTGGCTCACACAAGATTTCGCATACCAATAGATGGATCTCTGGGTTTTGAATCCCTGCTCTGATTCATTCAGTCCAGTTCTGTCGGAGTGAAAGTCTTCACTGAGTTTGCCTAATGATATTTGAGGCTCTGTTACCACCTCCACATGCCTGGGCTTCCCACTTCCTGTCATGATGATCACTGAATGTTTTGACTCTGACTTGAATAACATCCCATCAGTCACTTGAATGATCCACAAATTAGATTTACATTTGGGATTCAGCAAGTCTCCTGTACCCAAACTTTTGCGAACCAAGTTTTTATTCTTATGCCATCCCAGAAAAACAAACAAAATGTATATTCTACTGCTTTTCAAATATGTCTGTATCTATTTCTTTCTTTCTCTTTCTTTCTTCCTTTCTTTTTTGTTTTATTGGTTTCTTGTTTTTTGTTTTTGTTATGGTCTTTTGTATAACCCTATCACTAGATAATTGGTAACTAAGTGCTGCATTATTTATTTCTTTGGTTTACATTCATCTTCATGATCATGTGGTGATATATACGTATACCACTGCCTTTATTATTTTGAACTAAGAAGGAAGAGTCTCAAAATTTAACACACGTGATTTGGTTGCTCTAAAATAAGCCCAAATGATATCATGAACAAAAGTATTAAATATGTAAATTGGAGAAAAGTGGTAGGGGAAGGTATCACCATAGAACTTGCATAATCATCACAACACTTAAGTGTACTGAGATCAGTTTCAACACACAAATACTCATAAAGAAATTTACGATTGAGTTAGGACTTGATTTCAGCAAAGCAACATCATCTGTTATATTGAATTAACATTGTAAATTTGAATGTTTTGTCTGTTGTATTTTTATTTGATTTCTATTTTTTTGTTTGTATTTACATAAGAACTATAAGCATATGGGGTTGTATAATTAGTTTGCTGTTAACATAGTCATGTAAAATAATGCAACAAGTGAACTTAATCTATACTAGGGAATTTTTTTTTGAGACAGAATCTCACTCTGTTGCCTGAGGCTAGAGCACCTGGAGTCAGCCTGGCTCATAACAACCTCAAATTCCGGGGTTCAGATGATAACTCTTGCCGCAGCCTTCTGAGTATCTGAGATTATAGATGTCAGCCACAACACCCAGTTGATATTTTCTGTTTTTAGTAGTGATGGGTCTAAGGAGCTCAAACTCCAAAGCTCAAGAGATGTTCCCCCCTCATCCTGCCAGAGTGTTAGATTATAGGCACAAGCTACCAGGTCTGGCCTACTGGGGAATTTTTTAAAAAGATCAATATGATATTTAAGTATGAAAAATGCTGATTTATACTGGCCAATGGATATATATTGAATATCCAATACTGACATTACCGGCAGCTGATAATGTAATTTTAAGGTAATTATCAGGTAATTATTACCTAAGAGTAGCTCCGTGACCATATGCCTATGTCTGTATTTCAATTTTGCAGTGTTACAATGTGAAGCATTTTAAAAACAAAATCCATTTTTTAATAAATCTGATATTACATTAATTAAAGATGTATTTTTATATCCATTACATCCACTGCCAATTAATCTAAACAACCAAAGATTATAAGACACATTTATTGATAAATTATAGAGATGTTATGTACACAAAAGTAAATCTAAATCAATGAATTACAGTACCTATATTGGGATAGACCCTATTGAAATTAATACCTTATTACAAACCACTTTAAGGTGTCTCCAACTATAGGAACCTTGGAATATTGGATAATTACATGGACTCCTTTAACTTTGGTTATTTAACCTTTAAAAGAAAAGCAACAAGTGAGATATCATGTGTTTCTAAGCTTTAATTATCTGATTCTCTGGCAACTTGCCTAGAATTAATATTGGTCAAAACTTGCAGAACATGGCTTAGCTCCTGTAGCTCAGTGGTAATGGCTCCAGCTACATACACTAGGGCTCATAGGTTTGAGCTTGGCCTGGGTCTGCTAAACAGCAATGACAACTACAATATAAATAAAAATAGTTGGGCATTGTTGTAGGCGCCTGTAATCCCAGCTACCTGGGGCTGAGGCAAGAGGCAAGAGAATTGCTTAAACCCAAGTGTTTGATGGCTTAAACCCAGTTGTGAGCTGTGACGCCACGGCCTCTACCGAGGGCAACATATAAAAAGTATCAGAGAGAAATTCCACAATTTTCTTGGGTTTAACCTTAATTAATAAATGAAATAATTTTCAATGTCATAAAAGAATGATAGATTACCTGTTAACCTATAAAAATGGCTGATATTGATATTTTTAATCTATTTTACCCCTTACTTTCTAATTCTAATAATTAGGTTTGGGATAAATGTCAGAGCAATGCTATTTGAAGAGCCAAAGATACATTTCTAATGTTTGCCAAAGAAATTACTGTAATTGGATGCCATATAACTAATTTACCAAAGGAATAACATAAAGATAAAATAAGTAAAGAAAACGTATTAACAATTATATTCTGATGTTTTATAGCCTTTTTGAAAGAAACATTGTAATTCTATTAAAATAAAAATTACATCGAACTTTTGACCTATCCATTGCATTTCTAGGATTGCCATATACACAAGGACATTTACAAGAACATTTAACACAACATTGTTCAATTGCTTGTAGCTATAAAAAACTGAAAACAAAGGAAATGATCACCATAATGCCCAAGTTTATATATATATATATATATATATCATAGAATTTCACACTATTTTAATAATGAAGTATATCACATTGATTTGATAGAGTATCTAATAATTTTTTGTTTAAGAAATGTGCAAGCAAGAGAAGAGTATAAAATAGGATTTTGTTTTGTATAAAAATGAAAACATGTATATTTTGTAAAAGCAAACAGGCATACATGTAGTAGGTAAAAACATGTAATTTATTTTCTTGGATTTCATAGTGTCTGGTATGAGGGAACAGGAAAAAAAAACTAGAAAAGAAGAAGAAAATGGCAGGGGAATAAGAAAAATTAGATTGTCCTGCAGACATATGCAGACAGATAATATATCTGGGTTAAAACAAAGGAAGAAGAAAAGGAAGAGGGTAAGAAAGGGTTGGAAGTAAGGAGGAAGAACAAATATCACTCTAGCTGGTATGTGAAGAACTGATTATACTAGACATGGAAAAGCAGGGAGAATATTAAGATATTCACATGAAAGTGATTGGTCTAAGATTATCAATTGAGATGGGAGGAGGGAACATATTGGGGAAGTGCTTTTGAGCAAGAATTGATGGGATTTGCTAATAAATTAAATGTAGTGGGATAGAAAAACCAATCAAGAATAGCTGAGCATTCTGAATTTAGTTTAGGAGACAGTTACTGATGTAGTTTTTTGGGGTTGAAAAGTCTGGAGAGAAGTAAGCTGGAAAAAAATTCTAAAATTTGCTTTAATTTTTAATAAGATTTGTATGACATTTATATGTACAAATAGAGATAGTTGAGATGGTCAGATAGGGAGTCTGGAGTCAGGATCATGATACCCACTTGGGAGCCATGGATCCATCCATGCCTTTTGTAGGCATGAGGCTGGGTGGGATCACATGCAAGCTCAGATAAATGGATAAAGAGCCCCATAACAGATTAAAATTTACCCCAGGAACAACATCTAAAAATGAAAACAGAAAATGAGCTTCCAGTGAAAGTCGTAAAGCCAAGAGAAGGAGATGCTTCAGAAATTCAACTGTGAGTAATACTGCTCGTAGCTTTTTAAGTAAGTTAAGATCTGAGAAGTGATCCTAAGTTGATAATCATGAAGGTCACTGGTGACTTTGACAAAGAAGTCTCTAGCATATGCAAAAAGATAGTATAGAATCTACAAAAGTTAAGTTCTGCAAAAAACCGAGCATGCTAACAAACCAGGTCTCTGTGCAATTCACATAAGAGAAATTTTGTTGAAATATTTTTATTTGTAGTATAGACATGCCAGATTTAGGAAAACCATACAAGTTCAAGACTCTGCCATCCTATAATATAGTGTGGTGCATGTGTATGTGTGTGTGTGCATGCATGCACACGCATAGATACACAGATTTTAACATATCAAATTGATTTATGTCTTACTCATTTCACACTGCAATAGTAATAATATCATAAACTGGGTAGCTGAAGCCACAGAAATTTATCTCTTCAGTTCCAAAAGCTGGGAAGTCCAAGATCATGGTGGCTGCTAACTCAGATTCTAGTGAGGGTCTTCCTCATGGTTTGAAGACAGATGCTTTTTTGTTTTATCTTCATAAGGTGAAGAGATTATCTTTTTATCGAAATAATCTTCTTAATAAGATCACTAATTCCTTTCATATGGGCTCCATTCCCATGACCTAATTATCTCCATTTCCAAACACCATCACATTAGAGATTAAAGCTCCAACATATGAATTTTGGGGAGACAATAAATATTCAATCCATGACAGTTTATAAATATTTTTCAACAAGTCAGAATCAATGGCATAAATAAATATTTTATGAGCTTATTAAGAATGTGAAATGGACACCCCAAAAATTAAGATGGAAATATTTAGTGGTTTAATATTTATAAAGATAAATTTGGAAACAGTTATCAGAAATACCACCCCCATCACCATCCCATGACTTTCCCTAGTCTGTCAAACCCAATCCCCTACCAAAATTAATTTATCCTTGGAATGCACATGAATCAAGCAAACCCAAGTTTTAGAATGAGCCAATAATATTTTATGAACTTAAACTCTAAGAAGTAAAGGAAAAACTGATGGACATTATTCCTGCAATGTATTCTTCCACAACATAGATCAAGAATGGAGAATGTTCCTAAAGATATTTTCTTAATATTTACTTACTTTTACATGCTTGTTTTATATGATAACTCTGAATCCTTAAAATATAATTATTTATTTAACTTAAGTTAGTATGAAATGGATTACTATAACAGATTAACTCTGTAATATAACATTGAATTTCAGACTCATTCTTGAGGATTCCAAATTCTAATTATAAATATAATAGACAAATACCATAACTGATATAAAACTTAAACATGGAAAAATGGCTAAATAATATAGATATCACAAAATATGTATTATTACAAGTAATATGTTGAATAGGATATCAGATATAAAATATAAACATTATGCAAAAATGCATAGTAAAAATGTTTACATTATTTTAGTCCATGAGAAAATAATCAAGAAGATAATGTTACAAAAATTGACATATAAAAAATTCCATCTGTTTACACACAAGAAGAACTTCTGAAAGCACCAGACATAGAAAGAAAAAAAAGTAGACATTACAGTTAATAGATAAACTTAACAATAGTAAAATTAAGGTTATTTTCATTAAAGATTGTCCTTATTTTGTCTAATCATTGTGGAGGGGGCTTGGGGCTACCCTGCAACTAAGGTTAGCCTGCCTCCCACAAGCTTGTACTTCTAATCCTTGTCACGCCTGGTTTCTTCCTGTGGCAACTGAGACCAGGCCATAGGGGTCCAGACATTTAGTGTTGGCAGGATCCAGCGGGATACACCAGGACAATGGGGACGTGGACTGAAGGGGACAGAGGACGCTCAGAAGTAAGTGAAACCTTCGGTAGACAGCAGGAAGGAAGTCCTAAAGGGAAACTCCACTCAAGGCAAGTGGAACTTTTGGCCAATCTAGAATCTAGGGAGCTCAATTAGAAAAAAGAGTCTGGAATCAATTAGCAAAAATTTTGCTGGAAAAGCAGCTTAAAAGCAAGAAAAACTCTGCTACCAATGAACTGTGAAGGGCAGACCCACTGAAGGACCACGAGTAACAGAGCCTCTGAGAGGAACTGTGAAGTGCAGGATCGTTAGTCCACGAGTAACAGTCTTTTGAGATCTGTGAAGGGTGGATTTGTTAGGACCATGAGTAGCAAAACCTTTAGAATAGCAAGAGAAATCCTTGCTTGCAAAGATTGCAAGGAAAGCGTTATCTTTGTTCATCCCTTAAGTAAATATCAAAGGGAAAGTTCCTACAGGTAAAGAAATGGTAAACTCTCTCAGCTAAGATTTTCTCAGTTTATTTTCTGAGTTTAAAAAGAGACCTTTAAAAGGGCGGTGCCTGTGGCTCATCGAGTAGGGTGCCAGCCCCATATATCAAAGGTGACAGGTTCAAACCCGGCCTCAGGGGAACTGCAAAACAGAAAAATAGCCAGGCATTGTGGCAGGTGCCTGTAGTCCCAGCTACTCAAGAGACTGAGGCAAGAGAATTGCCTACACCCAGGAGTTGGAGTTGCTGTGAGCTGTATGACACCACAGCACTCTACTGAAGGCAATAAAGTGAGACTCTGTCTTTACAAAATAAATAATTAATTAATTAATTAAAACAAAATAAAAAGATCTTTAAGACCTTTAACATTACAATCATGGTTTATCCTAGGAACAGCTAATTATTTATATCTCTATTGGGCTTTGTCATGGGCTACTGCTTTACCCAGAGAAAAAACTCACCATGTCATTCAACGTTTGGTAAAGTGCTTTAACATTATGGGTCTCCCTAAATCTATTAAAACTGACAAGGCACCTTCTTATTCTACTCACAAATTAAATACATTCCTATCTTTTTAGAATATTCAACTCACTGATCTCTTCAATGACATGACCATCAAATGGACGAACAAATGTTGTCCTCTCCCAAGAACCACTAACTATACTTTTCCTTCTTGGGGTCAAATCAAAAGCTGTCATCAGCAGCTGAAGATTTAGTAAAACATCAAGGTAAACCTCTAATGGCAAACTTCTTGTTCCTGGCAATGATTGCACTAGAGTCCACAAAAGTAAATGCTGCTACAAAAAAAATTTTACTTATTAAGCCTATTTCCCTAATCTTCTCCTTAACAGATCTTAAGTTAATCTTACCATTTCTATTTAAATCCCAAGAGTTGTTACCTTCAACCCATTCCCACTACATGATTTTCTCTTATATATTATAGTATTAAAAACACAAATAAGAACCATACCACTCCTTCAGACTTCAACTTGAAAAAGGTATAACACTACCCTTCCCCCACCTAACATTCCAATCTGCAGTATGCCTGTTGCTACCCATTTATAATGGATGCAATGGACAATGGGCAGAGGCAAGAAACCTCAGACATTAGTTAATACTTCTTATAGAAGTGTCATTGATTAGAGACCACAGGGGTCAGCCCGAGACAAAAAGTTAGGTGGAGAAATGCATTGGTGGAGAACTACCATAGCCAACCATTCCCATATTGTTTGGCGAGGAAGAGGCATGTCTCCCCCTGTGCCTAGCATGGCTGGAACAACATAACATCATTTTTGGATAGATTTACAACAACATATACCTTCAACCTTTATTAAATAATTATAATCTGTCACAAGAACTGAAAAAGTACTTCCAATAGTGTTACTATTTCTCTCTTTTTTCTTCTGTGAAGGCCCTCACTGCCACCACTAGTATAATTCTGTTAATTACTATATGTGCCCTCTTGTTCTTTTGCCTAGCAAGAATAGGAGCTGCTTGACAAGACAAACTAATGAAAAAAACAATGGATATTTTTTTCCTTATCCTACCCAAAAATGTCTTAAACAAAAACGGTGGATATGTAGAGGACTGGACACCATGCTTGCAAAGGACAGTTACTGATTCTTATCACATTCAAAGGAAACGCTGAGAACAGGACAGTCTCCTGGCAAGCCTAGAGACGTTTCCTGACTTGGGGGCAATCACCCCAGTAACTCAGTGTTCCAGAATGAGATAAGGTTGGTCACTCACTAGTAAGCAGGTGTTAAACATTGATGCTTAGGAGTTCTTCATGAGGGTGTGGGGAAAGAACACGTGAGGAGAGCACGTGGCAATCCTTATACAGGCAGCCCTCATGTGTAATTCTGAACTCTCCTCACCTTTTGTGTATGTCAATTACCTTAACTCTCCACACCTGTTGTGTATAACCTTAATAAATAGCCATTGCAGAGGGGGCTTGGAGCTACCCTGAAACTAAGTTTAGCCTGCAAGCTTGTACTTCTAATCCATGTCACGCCTGGTTCCTTCCTGTTGTGACCGAGACCAGGACATAGGGGTCCTGACCATATGCAGGTTGTTTAAGGTTATTTTATGTAAATTAATAATAATATTTGAATGGCAACTTCATTTTATTTTTTTGTTTTGTTTTTTGTTTTGTTTTTATAACTGCATTTTCTTTATGAAAAAATTTTTTAAAAAAAAACCATACGTCTTACTTGGAAATTTTGCTTCTTGCAAGCTATTACACAGAAATAATATCATGAAAAGATCAAAATATAAGTATAAAGATACTGACTGAAGAATGTTTTATATACCTAAAATTTGGAATCTATCTATATATCCATTAAAGGAAAATGCCTAGCAGGAATTAATATACATTTTAGCAGTGGTATACCGGAGATGAACTCTCAAAAAGTAAGTATGTTACTATTTATTAAGATAGCTGTTCATCTAAGACTATCAAGACCAATAAATTAACATATATATTTTCAACAGATAAACAGATGGATATTAACAAGCATGGAAAAACAGCATAAAGACTGGATATGCAACAGGCATTTAACAATAGCCAACATTGTCAATGCTAAGTTAGTTGCTGTTGGTGGGGATGAGGGAGAGTAGATGAAAGGAGCCTTAATTTCTTAACTGCAAATACTTCTCAATGATTTTATGAAGAATGTAATAATTCTTTTTTCAAAGATCTTAAGGATTATTTATGCCTATTTAAATTTATCTATTTAGTATGCATTCAATGAATTTAATAAATAGAATCCTTTTATGTTTATCTATTTGTTTTAGTTCTGCAATAATAATGAAGACACCTTAAGGGCAGATTCGTCAACTCCCTTGCTCATCATTGCATCCCTGGGGCCTTGAAGAGTACCTCGTCCTCAGTGTACTCAATAATTATTGTTAACTGGCTGAGTTTCAGGACACAAAGAAATTAGGGCAAGTATTTGAAAAACTGAACATATTACAACAATGCTTTTCCCTATGATTTATCTTCACTTTATTTTACTTTAACAAATATGCTTCCTCTGTATTTATAAACAATAGAACATGAAGTAAATTGGGTTTCTCCAGTATACTGTTGAGAATAAATATAAAATTCTCAAAAATTATCCCCAAACAAGAAAAGCTTAAGCTAAATCGCTTATTTTACTTTTCCACAATAGTCAGAGTACACATTGACAAGGCCAAACTGTGTTGTGACCCAGGATCTTCTATTTTCTGTGTTTTTCTGCCATGCTCAGGATGTGGCTTTCATCCTTCACTCTAGGATGGATGCTCTTGCTTCCATCATCACATACATCTCTCAGCCATTTCAAGGATGCTACGGCAAAGTGGAAGCATACCCCTTTAAGAAAATGGCTCTGAAGTTGCACGTGACTCTTCTCTGCTCATATGTAATTATGTCACAGAGCCACTCAAAACTGCAACAGAATGTTTAGGAATGTAGTTATTGGATATGTACATACTTGAAATGTAACAGTTAAATTATTTGAAAAGAGAGAGAGAGAGAATCAATGTCAGTGAGCAACCACCTTTTGCAACATCTAACAAAGTTTCTAAATTAATAGGAAAATGTATCTTCGGGATGTACCTCTGAGAGAAATGAATTTCTTTTAAAAGTTCTGTGAAAATAATAATATATATGCTTTCAAGGACTTTTCAATGCACTACATATGCTAAACAAGAGAAAGTAATGTTGAAATGTTGCATCTAAGAAAAAAGAAATTTCAGGGGAAATTTGGAGTTAAGAGAGAAATATATTCCATTTAGATGAGTAATGATTTTCCATAAAGTTCTCATAAATCCTCAACATTTAACCTTCAAATGTTGCTGAATGTCAGGACAATAGGGTTAGAAAGTACCCACAAAAACTGTTTCACATTAACATTCAACTTTATTTTTCTTTCATGACTTAATTATTCCACATAAACTTAGCATTTCTGTCATTAGTTTCCATTTACTTATTGCAATTCCAGATTTAAACTTAAAATACCATAGACAAAATTTCATCTACATCCCTCAAGTATTAACTCACCTCCAAGCCATAATATTGAATGCTGTACAATTTTTGGACATTTCTCTCAACGAAGATTTTTGTCATTAGAAAAAGAAAATGGCTGGGCATTGTGGCGGGCACCTGTGGTCCCAGCTACTTGGGAGGCGGAGGCAGGAGACTTGCTTGAGCCCAGGAATTGTAGGTTGCTGTGAGCTGTGATGCCACAGCACTCTATCCAGGGTGACAACTTTAGGCTCTGTCTCAAAAAAAAAAAAAAAAAAGCGGCATCTGTGGCTCAAAGGAGTAGGGCACCAGCCCCATAAGCCGGAGGTGGCAGGTTCAAACCCAGCCCTGGCCAGAAACTGCAAAAAAAAAAAAAAAAAAGAAAAAAGAAAAAAAGAAAGAAAGAAAGAAAAAGAAAGGAAAGCATCCTCATCCTCATCATGACTACTCATGCTAGTGTGTTGGCCAATGACTGATGAGTAGAAAACTGTGCACTTATCTCTGCCTTTGTAATACAGTAAATAACATGTAGCAAAGGGCCTTAAGTCTTGGAACTTGTATCCTAATATCCCTGACTTGAAGTAGCTTTTTGACTTGGATTTATTTTGTAACAGGGATATTTATTAACTCCAGCTTATCTTTCATTGCAAGCCCCATTGCAAAGAGTTATTATTATCACAGCACAATGTTAACCACAAGTCATCAAACAAACATAATACACCCATAAAACCAGTATGTGCAGCTGAGGTATCTTATTCTTTATGGCACATTTGTTTTAATTTTAATTGTCATTGTGTGCCATTATCCAAGGGTCACTACTACTTGCATTAATTTGTTTCAATCTTTAGCTCATAGCCTCATTGCTGAGACTACAATCTGTACTCATGATTGTAGAGTAGTGGTTTTTAACTTCTAGTCTTCATCAGAATCATCTGGATAACTTGTTAATAAAAACACAAATTTCTGAAACCCATCCTCAGAGTTTCTTTCAGTAGGTCCCAGACAAGACTTACAGTGTCTTACATTTGTAGCAGTTCCCAGGAATAATGAAGCTTATAAATTGTAGTCTGTGAGCCATTTTTTGAAAACCTTGTATCTGCACAGCCAGAGTTTTGGTTGCTACAAATTATTTCTCTGAATAGCTAATGTGTCTAAGGACTTTGTAATTGGAGTGCTAAGCCCAGCCTTCCCTTTAAGAGCTGAGCAAAGAGATTTTGTTTGATTCCACTACTCTATCATACACTCGTGGCATAGCTCTTCTCTGATCTTTCAAGTTTATCTTCCAACCTTTTGGTCTAATAATGATAATCATTATAGGATTTAAATACTATTTCAAATTTTATTTTAAAACATTGAAAATTATCCCCCAAACACAATATCTTAAATAGAGAGCTGTAAGAAGAAGACTCTCTACATAAGAGTATTGCTAAATACTATAGCATCAAATTAAAATGCTGTAATATAAGTGATGATTTAAAATTCAGTAAAAAAATGTCTGACATACAGGTAAAATTACATAAAACCTTTACTTTTTTAAAACAAAAGAATATAGGTTATAGCAACAAATAAGTAGATAGACTATAAATAAATATTGAAGCCAAGTTTAGGATTTCCAGAGGAAGCATTTGAGTGGTCAAATTAGCAGCTAAGTAAAAACAAAAATGATAAATTTTTGTGATAGCTGCCAGTAACAAAGAAAGAAAATAGAGCAAAAGCATAAAAGAAAATGAAGTATTTTGATTATTCATTTTATTATGCTATGTTCTTATTGTCCCCATTTTTACTAGAAAGAGAGATAGTTACAAATTTCATTAAGCAAATATTTGCAGCATTCCTTTTCTCTAGCTAGTCGTGACAAATCTTACATGAAAAAAAAATGCTACTACATTTCCACATGTTTAAGTGTATTTTTCCGTGTGTTAATTTTACTTTAAGGTATTTTTCTGTTTTATTTTAAATTTTATATGCAAATCTAAAATAGTATGTAAATTAATTTGAAGGGTGGAAATCTACATGATCATGATAGGACGATAATGTGCTAGACACTATGTAAGAATCTGAAACTAAAGCAGTGTTTATTTTAATTTAATTGATTTTTTTAATTAATAGATTTTATTTTTAGAGAAATTTTAGGTTCACAAAAAATATTGAACAGAAAGTACATAGAGTTACCATACCCCCTTACTTTTCTCCTATGACTAATGTCTTGCATGAACATGGTACATTGCTGCAGTTGATGAACCAATATTGATGCATCCTTATTAACTGAAGTATACGGTTTAAATTGCGAATCACTATGTGTTGTATGGTTCTATGGGCTTTGAGAAAGGCAAATAGTCATATATCCACCATTATGGTATCATACAGGGTAGTTTCAGTGTCCTTTTAATATTTGCTGTGCTCCTTCTTTTCACCCTCTGTTCTTATCTCAAACCTCTGGCAACCACTATCTTTTTAGTGCCTCCACAGTTTTAGTTTTGTCTTGTCTGGAATGCCATATCACTGGAATCATACAGTATGTAGCCTCTTCAGATTGGCTTTTTTCATTTAGCAGTATGTGTTTCCAGTTCTTCTGTAGCTTTTTATGGCTTTTTATTATTGAATAATAGTCCACCATTATGTGGTACACAAACGTAATAATGTGTACGTCTCTATTGAAGGACGTATTGGTTGTTTCCATCTTTTGGAAATCATGAACAAAGAAGCTGTTATAAACACTCGTGCAAGTTTTGCATGGGTATATTTTTCAACTTTGGTGGTAAAATATCTAAGAAAGAAATTGCTGGATCATCGGGTAAGACTGTGTTCAGCTTTGAAAGAAGTTGCCAAACTGTCTTCCAGTGTGGCACTTTGTATTCCCATTAGTCTTCCTGTTCTTCCACATCCTCACCAGTATTTGTAGCTGCTGTTGTTTCAGATATTAGACCTTCTAAGTAGTACATAGGGTTATCTCATTGTTTTAAGTTTCAGTTCCTTAATGACATATGATTTTGAGGATCTTTTCATACACTTATTTGCCAACTGTATATCTTCTTTGGAGAGGTGTCTAGAACAGTACGGACCTCAAAAAACTCAGCTCTGCCTCTGTCTTTTCACATGAAATCAATGGAAACTATCAAATTCAGAGTATATTCCTTAATTTTTCAATGTAAATTCAATAAAAATAGTTGCAAGATCATCCACCTAAAATCCAAGCTAAAGAAAAGAGAATTTTTGTTTTTGGAACTACTCTGTGATAATTAATTTCATTATAGTGAATTTTCGACACCCTCTGCCAAACTTGTATAAACTTTGTTAAAAGATAAAGTTTCAATAGCATTATCATCCCTCATATTTTCTAACAAGGATATTTTTATTTGTGATACATATGTAAATTACATGTGGAGACAAATATATTTATATAAACTGTCCCAGGTATAATTACATAGAAAAAAATTAAATAATTTATATAGTCATGAGGTTAATTCAGTTATCTTTTAATGGAAAACTATTTAATGAAATTACATAAGTTAAAACAGTTGTGTATACACGTGTGTGTGTTTGTGTGTGTGTGTGTGTATAGACACATATATGCTGCTACGGAGATTTTGCTAATATAATGAAACTTAATTTTAAAAAAGTTGGAAGCCAGTTTCACATTTTTTTTTCAAATTTGAGAGTTTTTTTATTATAAAATGCTTTGTTTTACCTGCCAAGATGCCAGTTATCCATATTTTACCTGCGAAGTCTCTGCTAATATTCTATTCTCACACAACATGAGGCTACATATCCCATGTGTTGTATTACAAAAATGTGAAGAGCAAATACCTGAACATTAACACATTTGGTAGGTGTTACAAAACATCATTCTTCCCTCAATGAGTCTGATGCAGCATAAGGGACTTGGCTGACACCATTCATACGCATTTATGAACCTAACATAGTAATAGTTGAAGTCCAAGCATCTTGTAAAGAGAGGACTGGAAAACTCTCATTATGGTCCCAACCTGTGTTGAAATGAAAATATAAGGAATGTTTATAATCAACTATAATAATCCTCTTGAATAGCCAGATTGAAAAAATATTGATAATAATAAAGTTTGAGTCTCAAAGTAACTCACTATCAAAAAGTCTAGATCAGAAAGGCAGACTTAATATGGACATCAAACATAGTGAAACTAACTAGAACAAAATTTGGGACTCTAGAGTCATAGATGTACAATAAGTAAATAGGTACACGAATATAAATGTGAAAGTCTTTACAATTATGAGACCTAGGAAAAACGGCTATGCTTCACTCTTCGTGAAATGTGACATTGAAAGGAAAGAAGAGCCATTCATACCAGCAGGCAGCTGACAGAGATGAGTGGTGGCTAGCTAGAGAACCAGCCAGAGAGAATAGGGGATTCTTTGATACTTCATCTTTCCTCAACTTTTAGTATGGTAATTTGTTCAAACATCTAGCTCCCTTAGCTCTATCAGGCAGCAGCAGGCATATCAGTGTCTATTGAGATAAGCAGGCTATAGAGAGGCAAATGATAAAAGAGAAGTGCTGACCATTGATCAGTCCTTGTAGAGCTTAGTCTGAAGGGGTGAATTGGAGTTACTCAAGCTACTTTAAGTGGCAGCAGTTGAACTAAAATGAAAGTGTTATTCAGAAAAATATGTAAACACACCTGGGGATTCTTAGAAATAACTAGAATTGTGAAAACTGAAAAAGATTGGAATGTTTGTTAATAATTAGGAGGTGGTTGACACCATTGTTTGGACAGAAATGTAAATGTGACTTCCTTGTGCTAATGAACCAATCAGGTATAGAGAGATATATATGAATTATACATCATAGAAACCTAGCCATTTTTATCAACTGGCAACTCTTCTCCCTATAGGCTTGTTAGGTTAATAGCATACTTCTCCAATATGCTTGACCACAATTAATTAATATGATAGAAGAGCATATATATATATATATATATATATATATTTGGAATGAATATATATATATAATTTGAAACTAACACTTACATATTTTTTTTGGAATAGCCTATTGCACAAATAGGAAATTACCCTTAAGACAAATTTACTTGACTACAAAGCACTTAATATTTAATCAAATAGTTAGTTTACTCCAATTGAGCCTCTCAAATGTTTGTACAGTTTTTATATTAAAGTGCAATTATCCTGAATTAAAATGAAGCATTGAGTATAATAGTGAATGTATAATAAAATGTATGTCCTTTTATATCCTATAGAAAGATTACTGATACTTATGACAGTATGTTTTATTGATTCATGAGCTAAAATACCTTTAAAATACAGGATGACAAAGAAAAGAAAATTATATTGGCTACACAGGTCAACAGTTAATTGAAATTAAAATACTTGGGGATTTTTTTTGTGTTTTTTTCTTCTTTATGACAGTATTGTTAGAGCAATGTGTGGGTGGTTCAAGGAGATGATCACCAAAACAATTCACAAAACAACAAATTAAAATTTAAGCAAAGAAGAAAGATTATTGATGACTTGCAACAAATTGGGCCTCACTCATGGATTATGCAACCTTTAACTTTTATGCTTGTGTTTTTTGTGAAGTATTAACTGCCTTCTGGAAAGTCCCATTTTCTTCATCTATTAACTGATTTGTGAATGGAAGGTCATGGTCAAACTGACTCCATGTTATTTTTAACTAATTTCTCCTTTGGAAAGTCCCTAAGATATTAACAAGGCATTAATCAGTCATGGGCTAGTGACTACCTTCTCCCTGGGAAAGTCCCTATTGATCAATCCCTCTGTGGGGACCCAAGGAGTTGAACAATTCCTTAATTTCAAAACTTTCCAACCACAATCTTAGCCAATTCTGTTCTTATAACAGCCTGGAATACTCTATCTCCCTCACCTTATCCATATCTAAGCTAACTGCCTAACAGTGTCTCACTCTGTTTCCTAGGCTAGAGTGTCAAGGCATCAGCCTAACTCATAGCAACCTCTCACTCTGAGGTTCAAGTGATATTCCTGCTTTAGTCTCCGAAATAGCTGGAATACCAGAGCTATCCACAATGCCTGGCTAATTTTTTCTATTTTTTTAGTAGAGGCACAATCTCGGTCTTGCTGAGGCTAGACTGAAATTCCTGAGCTCAAGCAATCTTCCTGGTTGGGCCTTACTGTCTGATTACAGGTATGAGCCACTGTACCTGGCCTTGAGGCTAAAATACTTTACACCTTAAGCATACATTTAGATAGCTTCAGTATAATGGGCTTTTTATGACTAGAAATGGAAAAGTAAGTGTACTACATGTCTCAGGTTCAAATTTCTCAGTTATCAATTCTCTACTGCTTCTAACAGAGAATATCTTAATGATTGTATTTTTAGAAATGGGAGATGCTGAATTGTGCTAACAGAATACAATGATAAAATTGCATATTCATAGCATGACATAATTAATGTTAAGATTAGACATGTCAGAGCATATAATGGCTGAGAGAGTTTTTAGCCAGGAGGAATTTCATACGGAATTCATAAATACAATTAACCAGTAGATTTCAAGTTCCAAGTTCTAGATTTTGGGAATGGGATTAGCCCCCAAACTAGGAAATCATAGTAGCTTGGAGTTTGATATAAGGACTAAAAATCCATCACTCATAGCAAACTGAGAGAACAGATAGGTCCTGAGATATTCAGTTGGTGAGTGCGAACATTTAGAATGATAATGGTGATGGGGTAAATAAGAGGAGAGGCAAGGGCAAAATAGGAAGCCAAGGAAGGATTAAAAGGACAGAGAGAGAAAGGTGAGTCAACATCAGGGATGCTACAACGTGAATTTGGCCCTTTTGAGTAAATCTGAGATTCTTTCATGGTAATTATATAATGGTTATTCAAATGTAAAGGGCATAAAGTCCCCAAAGCTTTATAATCAGTGCATTGATAAAAGTGCTATCTTGATAGTCTATACACATTTTCAAAGTATCAATTCTAACGGGATGAAATACACAATATGATTACCTCCATTGGTATAGAAATAACCAGTGTGTTCACTCTAATGAAATAATCCATGTAGACTGGGATGCAATGGGTGTTACTCATCTACCCATACATGATTGTATTATATTGAGATATACAGAGATTATTTTAAAATAAACTTTAAAATTGACAGTTTAAATCAGATGATCTATTATACTTTCAATAAACACTTGAGTTATTAAGTTCTCATCCGGTTTATGCTATTTTCAATTTGAACATGATAGACATCATTTTTAGCTGCAAAAGACTTTGTTTAATTGAAGCATTATGCCTTATAACTGTAGTGCCCAACCTCTGGGTCACAGAATGGTACTGGCTGTGGCCTGTTAAGAATGGGACCACACAGGAAGAGTTGAGTTGCAGGCCAGTAAGCAAAGCTTCACCCTGTATTTACAGTACCTTCCCATCACTCGCATCACCACCTGAGTTCCACTTCCTATAGAAGGCAGCAGCATAAGATTCTCATAGGAGCATAAACCCCACTATAAACTGCCAATGCAAGTGATCTACATTGTACATTTCTTATGAGAATCTAATGCCTGATGATCTGAGGTGGAGCTGAAGCAGTGAGGCTAGTGCTGGGGAGCAGCTGCAAATATAGAAAATTATCATTAGTAGAGCAGTTTGACTGCACAGACCATAATAAAGCAACTGCAGAGACCATATCACATCATCTACCTGCCACCGTCCCCCAGCCCTGGCCCTTGAATAAATTGCCTTCCATTAAACCAGTTTTTAATTCCTGGATGGGGACCACTGCTATAAATGGGTCATTAAGAAACTTTTGAGATACATAAAAATCAAGACATATGAAATACATGAGGCCAGAAACAAAAGAAGCCCTCACAAAAACACTGATAAACTAAGCAGTTGAACTTTGCACAGAAGGAAACTGTTGACTGTGTTTTTTGAACGTGAAATAATGGACCATAATACAGTCTGTCTGAAAACTTTTGTAATGAACTACATATAAGATGATCCAGTTGAAGTGTGTGGGTGCATGTGGAAGGACATAAAGGAAAAGTCATATCTTGATGTGCTTGGATTGCTAGTAACAATGATTAAATAAGATTAAAAACCAATATTCAAGTATTGGTTATAAGTAGGCTAGGAATTGACTTAATAAAATGACCACAGAGGATGAGCAAAGGAAAACAGAAACAGAAGAGAAATGGATATGGAAAACCCTGAACCCAGTGCCAAATGCACTGCTGGAGCCCTGGTGCCTTTAAAACTCTGAAAGGCTCCTGCTGAAATTTCACCCCTGCCCCAGCACAACTCTGAGGTAGCAGAGGTCTCTAAGTCGGCGAGACTCACCTGGATGGGTGAGGCTGCTGGCTCTGAGATAGGGAGTGCTTCTGTAAAGTTAGAGTATGCAAAATGTTTAAACCTTGTTAAAGATAGCAAGATTGGCTCCAGACCAGATAAGGAGATAAAATATTTCTTTTCTTCTGTCACCTTGATGTAACCAGAAACATCTGTCTGTCTGAGCAACAAGTTTCTTGAGTATTAATCGTCACTCCTGTGATTTGTGTGCATGGCCTAATTGGCGTCTTCTCTGAAGTCCTGCTTTTGGACTGTTTTTTCCGTTCCATGCTCTGTGTTAAAGATCATAAATACCTTAGAGCAATAAAAGTAAAAAGTAACTCCATCCAATTAATGTAGTTATCTCGACAAATATTTTATTTAGAAAAATGCAAGCACAGCAAGAACCATAACATAATTGTTTGCCTTTCCCTTATGAGATTTATGATTAAAACAATGATGTATGAAATAAAAACAGAGCTAGCCTGGGGCAAGATGCTGCATGCTGTGTTGAACCTCATGAAGAAGAGCATGCAGTCTCCTGGCCCAGCTACTTCTTAAACTTTCTCTTAGTCTCTTGTTTTTTCATTTTTCTTTGACCTCTCACTTCTGCCAAGCCACTGGGAGTGAACCCATAACATTGTTGGGGCTGGTATGCAACAAAGTTTGAAATTAAGCCCCAAAGCTCCTCAAAGAAGAGGCTCAGCATTCTGAGAAGCTCATTTTAAAGTCCAGTGGTCTAAGACACTGAAAGTATTATCAAGCAATTGTTGCTGAATTGAAACATCTCATACAATCAAATGTCTTAAGAGATCTGGACAGTCCCACATACATTAAAATGTTCAATCAATGCAAGTATTTATCACAATGACTAATTATGTTTTTACATGGTTTTATTTGTAATTTCTCAATTCTTGAATTAGTAGCCAGACATTTTCTGGATAAAACTGAAACAACAACATATTGAAAGGACCAGGTCCTTAAAAAATAATGTTTGAAGTTTGGACTTTTTCAAAATTAGAAGAAAATTATTCATAAAAGGATGAGAAAAGAGGTCTAAATGATCAAGTGTAGTACTGAGAGTTAAGATACATTGATGAAAATAAATTCAGTTGTCAACATCAAAAGGTATTAAAATAATTACTTGTAATGATAAACTCATGACAGTTACTTAAATTTATATTATTATATACAAATAGTAGGAGATGCTGTCATTAATGAGGAAGAATGTTATAGTAGCACAAGCTTTTTGTCTAAACTGTCAAGTGAAAAGAAAAAGAAGCATATAGAAGTAATCTAGTAGAATTAAGTAATAATTTACAACTAATTGAAATAATATTGCATGAGTCAAATAACACACAAAACACACACAAAGAATAAAAAGTAGGAGGAGGCAGAATAAAGAACAAGAGGAAGATTCAAGGAAGGATAAGGAGGTAGCTGAAATCCAACGTGCATTTGCAATGCAAATGTAATAGACACAAAAGCTGTGCAAAAAATATCACACTTTAGCAGGATCACGTAAGAATCTAGAACATGAATTCTAGAGATAGTGCTTTGAAGAGTCAGCCAATTTCCTATGATATTCTATTCTAGAGTAACAAAGAAAGTAGTAGACAAATGTGGGTATTTAAGATAGTACAAAATTGGGCAACACCTTTGGCTCAGTGGGTAGGGAGCTGGCCTCATATAACTGCTGGTGGCTGGTTTAAGAAAGGCCCAAGCCAAACTGCAACAAAAAAATAGCGAGGTGTTGTGGCAGGCACTGGGTCCCAGCTACTTGGGAGGCTGAGGCAACAAAATCGCCTAAGCCCAGGAGATGGAAATTGCTGTGAGCTGTGTGACACCAGTGCACTCTACTGAGGGTGATAAAATGAGACTTTGTCTCTACGGAAAAAAAAAAAAAAAAGATAGTACAAAATTAGTATGCATAAGCATGCCAGAATTCCCAAAATATTATTCTCCAACTTCCTATTAAAACACACACAATAAAGAGCATTAAAGAACAAATTGAATCAAACTAGAGAACACACTAAATATTGAATTATAGGACTTGTCAGAAGAATACAAAAACAATTTATGCTTATTTTATACCTTGATTTGAGTTTAAAATATGTAGTCATGTTGCCTATGATACAGCATAAATTAATAAAATAACCTACAATTAAATAATGGAGAATGATCAGTTTGACATTTCCAGAGTAAATAAAGAAAATATCTACAAATACCCCACAATTAATATTCTACATAGAAAGTAAGGGTGGTTTGTCTTCAAGTTGTCTTTTGCAACTCTGCATAAATACTTCAAAAGTTATTGTTTTCTCAAGGGAGAAAACATTTTTATGTAAAATTTCCATATCAACACAAAATACCATTCATGCAAAATGGCAACAGAAAGCTATTATAATTTATGCAAGGGCAAAATAGGTCATTATTAATCTAGAAACACAAGACACTTTAATATTAGGAGTCAAACAATATATTGCAATGAAAGGTCAAATGTGAATATATTTTTCCTATAATGCAACTTCATCCCTAGGAGATTTGCTAATGGAAACATCAGTTATATATAGTCTAATTGCTGTTATGGAATTCAGGACATACAATTTACCATACAGTTAAGAAATAATTTACCCGTCATCATTAGGGATTTAAGTGTTCTAGTTAGTGAATTTTCAATACTCTTATAATTTTAAAAACTCATTAATTTTAAATATATTACATACTTCATTGACTTAGTAAACAGAGTATTTTAATAAAATCTGGTATGCTAATAAGTTTAAAATTGTCATTATGAATATCAATTACTATGCAACTTAGGGCTGTTTGTTCAGGACCTAACTGTGAGCTACTCTGTAAGATTAAAAAAAAAAAAAAAATGGCTGAAGTATGAGAAATGTACACCGTCAATTCCAAATGGGTATATGTGTGTTGCTGCTTCTGTTCTCTTCATGACTCTAACTTGTGAATCTAAGAGAACAAAACTAATGACTTTCATAAATAGAAAATTGTTTATAAATTTTTAAGTCAACTTTCTAATTTTAGAGTAGAATTTAATTAACAAGGAAATTATGAAGTTGCTACAGTTTTCACATACACACAAGTTTACTCTACATTGATATTTTAGATCATGTGTGACTCAATTAATGAACAAATATTGGTATCTTGTTATTAAATAATGTGGACACTTTATTCAGATTTCAGCAGTTTTTACCTAATGTCCTTTCACTATTCCAGGATCCCATCCAGGCCACCATACTACATTTAGTTATCATGTCTCCTTAGAGACCTCTTAGCTGCACCACTTTCTCATCTTGGTCAGGCATTGGCAAAATATTTCTAGTCAGAATTTGTTTGATGTGTTCATGATGATTAGACTAGGATTATGGATTTGGGGGAGGAAAAGCTCAGAGGTAAGTGTTGTTTTCATGCTATTTTATTAATAACTATCAACATGATTTTCCACTATTAACTTTGGCCTTGATCATCTGGTTAAAGTAATGTTCTCATGTTTTCCCACTATAAGTTTCTCATGCAGTGAGAATTATCTACACAAATTATATGGAACTCTTTGACATACAAGATTTATCTCTACTCTTCCATTTACTTGTTTTTTCAATCATGTATATACTTATGTGAATATGGATATTTATTTTATACTTTGTCTATGCTCCAACTACATTTTATATATTGTGTAAATTGTTTCAGCATTAGCCTTTGAGAACTCTTTTAGTTGGCTTCTCTATCCCTTTGACACATGTCCATCATTTTTGATTTTTATTTATTTTCTTTGGAACATATCTTTTCTTTATAGCACTTCAAAAAATTTCGAGTTCAGCAGTCACAGAATCAACCACCACTCTGTTAATGGAAAAAACCAAACTCTGGAAAATAATTTGAAGAAGTTTATTTTGACTCAAATATGAGAGACGATGGCCCAGGGAATCGCAGTCTCAGAGGTGCTAAGAAAGTGCTTTGGATCACAGTTTGGTTTCAGACATTCTAGGCATACATGAATGAATTGCAGGTAAAATAATAAATCAATGCATGGAAGGCATAAATTTGTTCAGCCCAAATAAGAGAGACATCTCAAAGCAGTTACTTACAAGTCATAGGTGGATTTAGGGATCCCATAGCTGGCAATTGGCTGAGAGTGTTAAGCTTTGTCTAAAAATTTGAAGTTAGTAGGAAGGAATGCTTAAGATAAAGGTGTCTGTTATTTGTCATGTAATAACATACCAGCCATCTGAAATAAAATGTTTTAGGGATTGTAGGCATGACTTGACCCTCAGCTTGCATGCCCTATGGTCTGGTTTGCAATTTGGTATTTTATTGCCATAGCAATCTGTTCTGTCCGTCTTCTAATCACTGTTTTAGCATTAACATTAGTCTATTGTTGCCTCTAAACTCTAAAAGGCAGGGAATGTAATGAGGATTGTTCAACCTCCCTTTTTGTCATAGCTGGGAAATTAGGTTTAAGGTTCATCTGGGATCCCTTGGCCAAGAGGGTGTATGTTCAGCTGGGAGGAGGATTAGGATTTTATCTTCAGTTTAAGAATACTATTTACTTTTACTGTGTAATGATTAGAATGCTAGAGCTGGCCTATTCTACTGGAACGTTATCACTTCCAGAGCCCCTCAGCTGACTGAGCAAGCCATTTTACAAGTTCTCACTAACCCATGTATGTGTGCACATAAACGAATATTCCTATATGTAGTCTTCAGTATCTATATTTGCCTATCTATTAATATATTTAAACGGAACTTGAATTCATACTGAGTTCATAATATATGTCGGTACACATAGACTCCTTTGCGTATATGTAAGGAAGTCTTCAACACTTGCTGTCCGTTTACTTACTTGTTCAGTTCCATTATATATATATATAGTTGCTATTCTGTGGATGTTTATCTTGAAAACCTCATGCTGATATTTGATCCCAGTGTTAGAGATGGAAGCTAATCAGAGAGGTTTTTAGGTCATGAGGGTGGATTCCTCATGAAAGTTCTTACTTTATTAGATCCCATGACAAATAGTTGTTAAAAAGAGCCTGGTCCCTTCCTCCAGCTCTCGCTCTTTCTCACCAGGTCATCTCTGCACACACCGGCTACCTTTCACCTTCCACCATGAGTGGAAGCAACCTCAGGCCCTCAGTAGAAGCCCAGAAGATCTCACCACCGTGCTTCTTCCACAGCCTAAAGAACCATGAGCTGAATAAACTTTTTTCTTCATAAATTACCCCGACTCAGATACTCCTTAATAGGAACATAAAATGGACCAAGACAATAGTTATTTTTTTTATAATTTTATTGGATCATAATTGTGTACATTGGTGCAATCATAGGGCACAATGTGCTTCATATACAATCAGAAATATTTTGATCATACTCTTACAGATAGCCTTCATGGCATTTTCTTGATCACTATATAAAGACATTGATACTCTACCTTTAATAAGTTTCACCAGTACCCTGCTAAGATGCACCGTAGGTGTGTTCCCACTAATTGCCCTCCCTCCACCCATACTCCCCCC
>CAUYON010011479.1:0-14296 GCA_963573935.1 Arctocebus calabarensis
GCCTGTAGTCCCAGCTACTCGGGAGGCTGAGGCAAGAGAATCGCTTAAGCCCAGGAGCTGGAGGTTGCTGTGAGCAGTGTGACGCCACGGCACTCTACCCAGGGCGATAAAGTGAGACTCTGTCTCTACAAAAATAAAAAATAAAAAATAAATAAATAAAAAAGCCAGTAAAGCGTGTTGTATTTCTATCAATAAAATATGGACCAAAATACGTCCAGTGAATTTCACCACAATCAGTTTGGGGCAAAATTAATGAACCAACTTTAGTCATATGGAAGTAAATATAACCCGGATTACAATGGGACAAAAAAAATAGTGAAAATTTTGAAACACATATAACTACAGTTTTCAAAATATGGTAATGAAAGAAAAACAAAGCAGAGTGTAGGAGTCAGAATGCAGGTTTGCTGTGATAGCAAACAATGTTTATATCACAGTGTTTAAAACACCCAAAGTCTATTCCTGCCTTAGACTTCATGCCCACCTCAGGTCAACAGAGGATTCTAATCCATGTTGTCCTCACTCAGAATCCAAGCTCATGGAACGTTGAAAATTTGGAATTATTGTGGCAGGAAGGGGACAGAAACATAAAATTTGTGCACAAAGTAATAAGGGCTTCTGCCCAGAAGTGACACGTCAGTTCAAGCATCATGGCCTAGCGAGTCATATTTTCACGACTGCATTCAATTTGTACTCTTCCAAGAATGAAATAAAAAACGGCTAGGTTTATGAAAAGTATAAAAATCCACTATGGTTTATTCCAGTCACCAATCACTCCCTTTCTGAACACAGGCTTACCCACCTCAGTCATAAGTCCCACCGAATCACGGCATGAGGCTGAGGGCCAGTTTTCCAGGGGGAAAGGCATTTCTCTTAAAATGATAAGTGAGTATTTAGGTCCACATGACTTTGGCTGTCTTGTTTTGAGGTGTATGAATTTAGAAAGATGTGTTATCTGCCCTCAAAAATATATCCCCCAAAGCATGGGAGGAACAGGGCCAAGATAAACAGAAGTGAACAAAGACCCTGAAAACCAGCTGAGCAATGGAAGAATGTAACACATGGAGGGAACACGTCCTTCATTGCCACTGACTGCCATGGCTGCCACGGAAATGAACACCGGAATCTCTTTCCTCGCATGTTGCAGATCGCTGGCAAGTTACTTTCTATCCATACACAGTCGAGGCTGAGAGTCATTTTGAGTCTCAAATTGCAATAATCTTTTGTAGTCGAAGCTAATAGTTCTTTTGACAGCACATTCTCCTTAAAACGTCACTGGATTCTTGTCACTTTGACTCTAGTTAGCTTCACCGTCATGTTTCAATAGCCACAAATCTTGTGAACTTATTGGGCTTGGTGATGCCATACCAAGAGGTACACAATCTCTGTTCCTCAAGGCACTTTTTCCATTTGCAAATATTTCCTGGATGTCATAATGGTAATCAGGCTTTTTTTCCTGAATGTGCTTTTTCCAGTCATAAGTTTAAAGTACAATGGTTAGGAACAATTTTTTCAGTTGATTTTTTGTCCTGAGGCCAATAAATTAGTTGAAAACAATTAAAAAATTTTACACTTCGGGGCTTAATTGTAAGCTATATTTTATTTGTTCCTCTAAAATGTCCTCAATATTTTCCCTACTGATTAGTGTCTAACAACAGATACCATTCTAATTATTACAAAGCTCCAGATTTGTAGGCTGGCATGGTGGCTCTCACCTCTCATTCTAGCTCTGAGAGACTCAGTGTCTGTGAAGGGCCCCTTAATCCCACCTATTTCAGAGGCTGAGGCAAAACTTTGTTTCTCTGAGCTAGGCTGATGCCACAGCACTCTAGCTGGGGCAACAGAATGAAACTGTCTCAAAAAAAAGTAACAGAGCTTTAGATTTCTGAAAATGGTTTATTCTCCTTTATTTGGCCCTAAAAACTGTCCAATGTATTTTGAGCTCTTACTTTTCTTGCAGTATTGTCTAAACATACTGAAGAGTAACTAAGACATTCTCTTCTTTCTATGTTCTATGTTTCCCTTTATCACTACTAGATGCATGGTCTGCAACTAACTATATTTTACAAAAAGCTCTGCTGCTCTACAATGTATATTTCCACCTTTTCAGCCTGAAATCACTTTTTTTTTTGATGATCACATGGATAATGAAACAGTATACTGTATTAGGGTTTTATTTTGTTAGCACCAAATTCTAAGAATTTATTTTTCTATTTAGCAAGATAAAAAAAAGAAGGTCATGCTTTGATAACAAGCAACCCCAGCATTTCAGAACCTAAAAGTAAAGGTGTATTTCCTGTTCCTGTTACACTGTTGTCCTCCTAAGTAAGCAGGGATGTCTGTTCAACATTCTTATCACAATGGGACGGACCCAGGCTGTAAATGTCTGCTTCTGGACTACCCTGTTGCGTGGGAGGAATCTTTAAAATTTGGAGAATCTGTGCTAGCTCATACATGTTTCTCCACAAAAGCTAGATATATAATATTTCTTATTTTTTCTTTTAAAATTTCTTTTTATTTGAATTAATTTTATATATCCTGAAAAGTTGTGAAAATCGTACAGAGTTTCGAGCTATTTCTCATGATCATATCTTACATCATCACAGAGCAATATCAGAAAGGATACATCAGTCTCCGTTGCAAATCCTATTGGAATGAGAAGAATCTTAATATTGAGGAACTTCCCTATTGGCTGCCATAGGCAAAATCTGGAGAGACTGATATTATAAAAGTATCTTTTTCCTTTTTTTACTTTTTTACTTTATGGAGACACAGTCTGACTTTGTCATCCCCGGTAGAATGCTTCTGTGGAATCATAGCTCACAGCAACCTCAGACTCGAGCTCAAGCAATTCTCTTGCTTCAGCTTCCCGAGTGGCTGGGACTGCAGGTGCCATCACAAGGCCTGGCTGTGTTTACAGACGAGGTCTCGCTCTGGCTCAGGCTGGTCTCGAACTCCTGAGCTCAGGTAATCCACTCACCTCTGCCTCCCAGAGTGCTGGAATTACAGGCATAAGCCAAAGCACCTGGCCTTCTACTTTTATTTTTAAGTCAAAAGTAATTTCCATATGTCTAGCTGTCAAGATATTTAGCCCAAAGAATGATAAATTAAAGACAATGTTAGAACACTGATGCTGAGAAGACTAAAGAAGATAAAACCTGTGGACAAGTAAAATCATTATCCTTAAAAAAGGAAATTGATATGTTTTTCTCTCTTTTGGCAACGGGAAAAATAAAATCAATATTGGTGTAGATAAGGATAAAATTGAAGATGAGGTGTCTCATCCCTGAGAACCAAGGGAAGATACCAGGGCGAAGATGGTATGTTCAAATGTCTTTGGAATTCTAGACTGTTCTAAATATATAGTGTAAGGGAATATTTTATCTCAAATAGTTTGTGTTTTAAACTATGATAGTTTATATTTAGTATGAAACATAAATACTATTATAGTCTAAATATATACTATAAGGGAATTTTTTATCTCAAATAGTTTATATTTTAAACTATGATAGTTTATATTTAGTATGAAATATAAATACTTTTATAGTCTAAATATATACTATAGGGGCATTTTTTATCTCAAATAGTTTATATTTTAAACTATAATAGTTTATATTTAGTATGAAATAGTAATACTATTATAGTATAGTTTATACTATTATGTAAACATATTACTATTATTTCATAAAATAGTGTATCATATATAGTTTATTTAGAGCACTATATTGTTCATGAAATAAACTATATTTCATGTTTATGAAATAAATGTAAAATATAGTTTGTTTATAACACTATATAGTTTATAAAATAAACTATAATCTGTGATATAGTTTATTTAGAGTACTATATATTTAGAGCAGTCTAGAATTCCAAAGAATTTATGAAATTAACTATAATAGCATTTATAGAGTAGTATTTAATAGTATTTATTAATACCATTTATACAGTTTGTTTTCTGGAATAAACTATAATAGTTCATAGTTTTTAAACTTTTATGGTTTATATTTAGTATGGAATATAAATGCTGTTATATTTTATGACATATGAAATATTTTAGATAAAAATTCCCTTATACTATAAATTTAGAGCCGTCTCAATGCCAAAGACATTTGAACATATCATATTCGCCCTGGTATCTTCCCTTGGTTCACAGGGATGAGATACCTCATCTTCAATTTTGTCCTTATCTACACCAATATCGATTTTATTTTTATATTTATTACTATTTTTATTTTTTATTTATATTTCATACTAAATATAAACTATTATAGTTTAAAATCTATAAACTACCCAGCTTGGCACCTGTAACTCAGGCGGTTAGGGTGCCAGCCACATACACTACACCTGGCTGGTTGGAATCCAGCCTTGGCCAAAAAATAGCTGGGCATTATGGCAGATGCCTGTAGTCCCAGCTACTTGGGAGGCTGAGGCAAGAGAATTGCTTGGGCCCGAAAGTTTGAGATTGGTGTGAGCTCTGTGATGCCACAGCTCTCTACCCAGAGCAACAGCTTGAGACTCTGTCTCAGGAAAAAAAAAAAAAAAGCTATAAACTGTTTTATATAAAAATTGTTATATTTAGTATGAAATATAAATACTATTATACTTTATGAAATATAAACTATCATGGTTTGTATTTCACCTCACAGCTAAAATTGAGAAGGTAAAAACACAGATAGCACAAAACTTCCTTTTCCAGTGTTTCTGTCTCACTTTCTGGCTAGGAGCCCTAAAAGGACACACCGCAATGATTCTAACTTATATAGTAAAGACAGAAAAAAGAAGGTAATGTACAAAAGAGAGAACAAAGTTTGCATGTGAGCAAAGGAATTTTTCTCCACCATCATGAGGATGAGGGCTTAGAAAAAAATTATAAATCCACATAGAGAACAGCCAAAGTGATACAGTATTTTTATTATTTATTATACTTGAAATTATAGACATCTTTGATTTCCTAAATGCATTACTCTTAGTTTTCATTTCAGTGAAGAAAATGATCAACCAGGATAACTTTGGCACCTAATCTTTTTGTAAGATTTACAAAATCCAAATGCCAATGACAAAATGCAAACCTGGAACTAATTGCCTAAAACATTTTCGATTAGCATTTATAATGTCACCTTTTTTGACAAGTGTTTTTAAATGTCAAGTTTGGGACTCTGGGAGATTCTGGCCTTCTTTTTAGCAATGACACGCTGGAAGGCAGGAGACAGCACACACTTATTTTATCACCTGCACCTTAAATTTGGAATATGGATACACAGTTACATATTGTTCATACGTGTTATTACGTGTCCTGAGCCACAGAAGTGCAATATGTCTCTTTCTCAGTCTCCTTCTGACTTTTCTTCCTTTCCAATGTGAATTACCCGGAAACACCCAAGGACAACTCAATCAGAGGCGGCCATTCTTAGATCCTCTCAGACGGAAGTATGAGGGATCTGCTCACCTCACTAGGCGGTTTTCATTCTACTGCATTCTTTTTCTTGTCACTCACATGATTTTCAAGTTGCAAATAGATAATTCCCATTTCTTGGAATGATGAGCCTCCTGCTGCAGTTACAATATAGGTTTTAGAACATGGTGAAGAGAGCCAAAGATTTCGCTACTGCACTCAGTTGCTACCCTTAAGCGTTGCATCACTTACAACTATTTAATCACTGGTGATTGTACATTCACCTATCATTATTATTATTATTTGTGATAATCACTTCTCTCTTTGGTCCAAGGACTTTCCTATGTGCTCTTTAGCTTACATTTATATGTTTAAAATCATCCAGAAGTACACATGCTTTTATGCCAGCAACCCTTTTTTGGAACTATTTCAATCTGCCGGGATGGTTCTGATTACAAGGAAGCTCAAAGAGAAATGGGCCATCAGTTCAAATTGAATTTGCTCCCAGGAAACTTCTTGGCTCCCCATGTCCCACACCTTCCGCTAGGGACAAGCTCATATTTCAAGTGTTATCAAATATGGAATTCTTGTTATCCTTTCCTTCAAGGAAGTGGGTGGCTACTTATAAATTCTTCACTAAGCCACCAATAATAAATCTGTTATCCTATCCTTCAAGGAAGTGGGTGGCTTACTTATAAATCCATGACCAGAAGGATTCAATCAAGTGATTCTGCTGAGAATAAAAACATCTTCCATCTTCTAACTAGGCAATTTTAAAATAGAAACTGAACTTGTAAAATAAATAAATTAGATAATAGGTAGACAAAGTTGAGGTATGGCTCCATTTTGTTGAAGTTTTATTGATGAAAATTTTTAATTTTCAGCTTTTTTATCCCTTTCGGCCCCATATCCAGGCAAAGTGATGAGAAAGCCCAGGTTCGAGTCACACAAGTCCCTTCCCATATGTGAGAAGCTTTATTCTTGTCCCACCTCTTAAGAGAGTGAAAGCAAAATCTCCCTTCTGTGCTCTGTCCTACCATTGTAGGACCAGCACTGAACAGCTTCCTTGCTCTCCCAGAGACTCTCATTATTATAATAAATATTTTCAGAGCCTGTAGGCGTCTGTGTGTATTATTGTCAGTCTGACCTCCAAGCACAATTTGAGGTGGGGGCGATCCTGCTCAGAAGAGTAGCCCTGAGAGCTGGCGCCCTGAGCAAGGTGTCCAGGGGAGACCCCCACGCCCTCCTGAAGAGAGGCGGGTTCTTCTGCTTTTGCTCTGACTCTGCTGTGTGTTAACATCTTCTTAGGACTGTGTGGCTTTGAGCTGCATTTGCTGAATTCTACTACTCCTCAATTTCAGATATAATTGACCTAAGTTGGAAGTTTTAATAATTGGCATTTAGGGACAGGGGTGAGAGACTGAGGCCCCCCTTAGAATGGCCTCAGGTCCTATGTCGTGGCCTGACCTTATTTGGATGTTTTAGGATAAATGTTTTCTTTATTTGAGCATAAGTTCATTGATGCTAGCCTAGAACAATTATTTTCATTCCATGACTTACTGGTTGTATCTTTTTTTTTAAATTTTAGTTTAATATGAGGGTACAAGTGTTTAGGTTACATTATTTTCATATCTGAGGTAAAGGTGAAGTTGTAGTTGAGCCCTTCGCCCAAGAGGTGCTGAACACCTCACATTGTGCATATCAAGTGAGATCTCGCCCACCAGGGGGCGGGCTGAACACTCACATTGTGCACATTAGGTGAGATCCCACCCACCAGGGGGCACTCTGAACACCCTCATATTGTGCATATCAGATGAGATCCCGCCTACCCAGGGGCACATTGAACACCTCACATTGTGCACATTAGGTGAGATCTCACCCACCAGGGGGCGCACTGAACACCCTCACATTGTGCATATCATGTGAAATACCTCCCACCAGGGGGCGCGCTGAACACCCTCACATTGTGTGTATCAGGTGAGATCCAGCCCACCAGGGGGGCGCTAAACACCCTCACATTGTGCATATCAGGTGAAATCCCGCCCACCAGGGGGCACGCTGAGCACCCTCACATTGTGCATATCTGTAAGATCCCACCCACCAGGGGGCGCACTGAACACCTCACATTGTGCATATCAGGTAAGATCCTGCCAATCACTCTCCCTCCTTCCTCTTCACCTCTCCCTCCTCTCCCCTCCCCACAGCTAGACTATACTTAACCAGGCATTGGCCACTGCTTCATAGAGCTGGCAGGGCAAAGACTTAAACTAGTGCATGCAAGGGATGGGCCCATTCCGTGATTAGTGATAAAAGACTAAATAAGCAGTTATAAGAGACAGAAAATAAGAAAGCCATGTTGTGGACCATGACAGCGGCTAGTTAAGAACCTACAAAATACGTTGTTGCTGCCACTACTGCCTGTGCTTCTGTGATCAAAAAAGATCCTGATCCTCAGTGTTACAGAGAAACGAACCACAATACCCTTATGCCTCATCCTAGGAGTTGATTCAGCCATTGCTATGGGAGAAGCTCTTAACCCTGATGTGAGGCTTTCTTGAAGAAGGAATTTATTTTTTATTTATTTATTTTTTTTTTTGCAGTTTTTGTCCAGGGCTGAGTTTGAACCCACCACCTTTGGCATATGGGGTTGGGCACCCTACTCCTTTGAGCCACAGGTGCCGCCCTGAAGAAGGAATTTATAAATATGAGCAGATTGACAACAACACCCCAAAGTATATTTAGGGAAGAACAGAAGAAGGACGGGAGGGGAGGGAGGGAAGATAGGAAGGAAGGAAGGAAAAGAATCTTAGACACAGTGTGCTGCAGACTAAATTATGTTCCACCACGATTCATGTTAAAGTCCTGTCCATAGCTTCTTTCAGGCCCTCTGGTTTCTGGAGGCACTATATTTCTAATTTGCAAATTTTACTTAATTCTATTTATTATGTTACCTATAAACTGATTCATTTTGAATGAGACAATTTTACAATCAGAAGACTTCTATATGGTGGTGCCTATAGCTCAGTGAGTAGGGTGCCGGACACATGCACAGAGGCTCGTGGGTTCAAACCCAGCCCGGGCCTGTTAAAACAACAATGCCAACTGCAACAACAACAAAAAATAGCCGAGCATTGTGGTGGGCGCCTCTAGTCCCAGCTATGTGGGAGTCTTGAGGCAAGAGAATTGCTTAAGCTCAAAAGTTTGAGGTTGCTGTGAGCTGTGACACCACAGCACTGTGCCTAGGGTGACATAGTGAGACTCTGTCTCAAAAAAAAAAAAAAGACTTCAATAGGTGTGCCCAACCTATGACCCCAGGGGCTATCTGCTGATTTTGTGAGGCCCTTTTTTTTTTTCCTTTTTGCCTTCACTGATAGATATCACAAAAGATATGCAAAGAATTTTTTTTTTTTTGGCTGATCAGCTTTTGTTAGTGTTTGTGTATTTAGTATGAGTCCCAAGGCAACTCCTATTCTTCCAATGTGTGGCAGAGAAAAAACAAGAAAACAACAACAACAAACAAACAACAAAAAAATTTGGACACCCCCTGCACAGAATCTGGCCAAATGGCAATACTACCAGGACACCATTTAGTGCCTCCAAGAAAATCCTACATTGTAGAGGTTTTAACAGCCTCTTTTCATGCCTTCTGAAGTTTCTAGAACATTCATGAAGGCCATACATTGTTCTTTGGTTTCTGATGCATAAAACTCCCTTCAGCCCCACATTATTTGCTTTTAGATTGAGCAAAAATTGCTTACAGCATACTGTCTCTCCTGAGAACAGAGGATCCGACAGGTCCTCTGCCTGCGACCCTCCCTGCCCTCCACACCTGAGCTCAGGGAAGCAGCCTCTTGGGAAGTTAGCAGAGCTGCCCAGGCCTTTAGGCTAGAGATTGGAGCCAAACTTGGGCTCTCTACTATATCCCACCTAAGTGAGAGGGTTGCCTCTGTCCCTTGACAGATGTTACACTACTGGAGAATTCCACCCTTTCCTGCCCCCTTGGCTTCTGGAAAGTTCCACAAGTGAACAATAATGAGAGTCCACATGTTTTACTTAATTGCCTCTGTCACTTATGTTGGAGCTAGTAGAATGCGTCCTACTTTCCACCCTTTATCCAGGATACCCCCGGGGTCAGCAGTCCACCATCTTAGCACCAAAAATCTTTCTCAGCTGGACATATTTACAGATTCTTGGGTCATGTTAATGGTTTGGCCATCAGATTTAACCAGGATTTGAATGATTTATCTAAGTCTGCATCTTGACAATAATTTATCTAAGTCAACACGATTTCTCTAAGTCTGCGTCTTATAAGATTGTTCTTACAATAAGAACTCTGGGGTGACAGGCATGGTGGCTCACGTCTGTGATCTCAGTATTTTGGGAGACTGGGGTAGAAGGAACACTTGAACCCAAGAGTTTGAAGTTATAGTAAGATATGTTCACTCCATAGCACTCCACAGACACAGACCCCATGTCTTAAAGAAAAAAAAAAAAAAGCAAGCAAAGTACTCTGTGAATTTCTGGCCTCATAGGTACTCAAAATATAAATGAAAGTCATGCATGTCTCATGTCTCTACTCCTACCAAATCCTTACTACAAGATCTCCTTAAGACATTCATTACTCACTTCTGAGTCCTACATATTATTGATAGTAACCAAGGCAACCATTTCACTTCGCAGAATACACAATATCAGGCCTCTTGCCCAAAACATTCAACAGAATTTTGACCTTACCACCCTTATGTAAACAATTTCAACTTCAATTAAATGAAAAATGGCAAGTTTAAATATTAGCACTCTGGGAGGCTGATGTGAAAGGATCCCTTGAACTCTGAAATCCAAGACCAGCGTAAGCAAAAGTGAACTCCCATCTTTATCAAAAATAGAAAAATTAGCCAGGTACACTGTGACTAGCCCGCTGGCTGGGGCAACAGAATGAGATTTCATCTCCAAAACAAATAAATAAATAAATAAATAAACAAACAAACAAATGCAAGCTTAAGTCATCAAACATCAGAGTGAAATGTAGTAAAGAGTGACTCCGTTTTTGCACATTTTTGTTGTTGAGAGCTGCTCCGTCTCACCCCCCGCTCCTTCCCTTCTGCCCCACATCTGGAAAGCTGACGAGGAAGCTCTGACACTTTCTCTGTGGGCCACACTCTGAGATTCAAACCTCACAAGCCCTTCGTTGCATGAGGTCTCTCAGCCTAGCCTCCCCGCTGGCCAGGGTAACACCCCAAGGTAATTTCCTTTCTCTCTCCAGTGATATTCAATCCCGATTTGGAGCTGCCCTAATTTACCTGTGAAGTTTTACTTTGTGACACATAGATATGTCTCTACCCTCTTGGTTTGTGTACAATGTGTGTGTGCCATTATCAGTCTCAAAATCCGAGCCAAATTTTGATTAGGAGTCCATTCTTCTTTTGACAGATGGTCCCAGCTGATATATAGATTAGATGATAGCTGGATTGATGACAGATAAGGACTACAACTGAAGCAAACCCGTGCACTTTAGAGATGATAATCGCATCTCAGTCTGAACTTTACAGGGTCTGTTATGGAATTCAGGGAACAAGGTACCCGGGGCCCCTCTACACCGCAATGAACCACCCAGGGACCTTGTTACAATGTAGGTTTTATTAGAGGAGAGCTAGAATGGGGACTGAGATTCTGCATCCAAGGTTACAATAGATTTCCATACTTTGACTAAGGGTTCATCACAGGTATCTGATCCACACCCTGACCAACAGCACATACGTTGGCAAAGAAGTAACTTCTCCCCCAAAGCTGAGAATTCTATCAAGGTTAACAAAAAAAGACATAAGCATGGAGGCTTTGCACATAACAAGTTATGCATCTCCTCTTGAAGAGGGAGAATGATCTTCTTCAGGTAAGTAATACCTTGGTGAGCTAATTTATTTCTTCCTGAAACCTCATTTTTCCAATTTACCAGCAGCTACCCTTGTGATAACTCAGCACCCATGCTCATTAAGACCATCAGTGAGAAAAACAAAACCGTAAACACCCAGGCTGCCCAACGTGACAAAACTTGTCTCCACTGTCACGTCACACGGCCAGTCAAGAAGTAAAGTCTGCGAGCTGGGAGCACAAGCTTGTGGGTGATTGCTTTAGTGTCTGTCAGCTTTGGTCTCTTTTTCCTGGTGATTTCTCCTTAAAGATTTCAGTTCCTGTTTGCTTCAGTCTGTACTTTTTGTCATACTCTTGTGTATCCCAAAGTCAGTAGGATTTTCATGAAAATGATCACAGATGTAGGTGTATGATGGAGGACAGGACAGGATGTATTATTATCGGTAACACTATATGCAACATTACACCACCCGTTTGATTTTGCGGACATTCACATAACTCTGTCTTCTCGTGTTGGCTCGCCAAACACTCGCAATGCATTTTTGGGCTGTTTTCTTTTCATGTCTGTTTTTTATTCAGATCTTCACATTATGTTTTCCTGCCATCGCTCTTGTTGGTGTTTTGTTATTGATTGTTTAGGTTTCCATTTGGATCTCTGTTCCTAGATCAGGCTTCTGCTCTCTGCTGTGCACAAACTGGGAGTGTAGAATTCCTAAGGAAGTTTCTTCGTGTTTACTTTTACTGTACACCAGATGCTGAGGCTTTGTTATAACAATTCCCTTGCTTGTTGGAAACCCTGTCATTCTGCACAGCTAGAATGCTTGTTGGACCAGAAGACCTACACCAGTTTTCACAAATTTGAAATCAGACGGTTCATTTATTAAAAGCACTGGGCAGTTACTCATTTTTGAAACTATTTCTGACTATTTGAAGTATTTAATCTGTTAGAGCTTTTTATATAATATGATTAAGTGTAAATTTCTGGGATTGCCCTTAACATACTGATGATTTTAAGAAAACATTACGGGGCGGCGCCTGTGGCTCAAAGGAGTAGGGTGGCGGCCCCATATGCCGGAGGTGGCGGGTTCAAACCCAGCCCTGGCCAAAAACTGCAAAAAAAAAAAAAAAAAAACCCAAAAAACAAAAAAAAAAACATTACTTTTATTTACATCATTGCCCCTTACTGTCTAATTAATGCATGTTTTTTCTCTGGGCATAAGATGATGGCAAATAAGTCAGCCTTGCTTGATGACATAATTGTATGTGGAAATACTGGGATGCTTACTGTCATTTGAACTTGGCTAAGTGCCTATAACTCTATCACATAAAAATTACATTCATGCTAAGTGGTATTTTTTCTTTCATATTATTGCACCCATTGCAAAGGATCTTGGTGATTCTTGTATCATTAAGGAAGGATTTCTTTGTGGTAATATTAACATAAGGAGAATGATGTGTTTTTGATAATCCCATTTTGAATCTGGACATTATACATTTGCCTATCAACATTCCCTTAAAAATGTAATTTCCAGGTCAGTGGAACTCATACTGTAGAATAAAAGGATCCTCCTTGAGAATTTTTTTTTTTTAAGACAAGAGTCTCAAGCTGTCACCCTGGGTAGAGTTCTGTGGCATCACAGCTCACAGCAACCTCAAACTCTTGGGCTCAGGTGATTCTCTTGCCTCAGCCTCCCAAGTAGCTGGGACTACAGGTGCCCGCCATAATGGCTGGTTATTTGCTGTTGAAGTTGTCATTGTTGTATTTTTGTTTGCTTCATGGGTTTTGATTACTGGCATTTAACTTCTTTCTTGTCTATTTTAGAAGTCTCCCTAATGTTAAAAACTACTAGTGAAGCCAGTGAAATCAGAGTACAGAGCTTTAGCTTAAGAATAGACATTGGTTGCACCATGTCATCTTTCTGTCCTGGTGCCATAAGTGATAATACAGCTCTGCTTGCTCCATGTCTTCAGAGGAGTGGCAATGCAATTAGAAGAATGTGAGGCAAAAATACCCTTTAAAGCAATGTCCTCCAAACAGTCTGCTTTCCTTATCAAAAATGAAGAAATTTCTACATTTTTTGTAGCAGAAAGAAAACTCAGCGTAGCAACTTGGCTTCTTCCTGTAGCATTGTCTGCAGAAATATAATGAATAGGTCTCATGGCTATAGTTCCAAGAGGAGGCCTCAGACATAATAAAAGCAATTGGAAGTTTGGGGTGTCCTCCCTTCCAGAATCTAATAATTGGAAAGTTCAAATACACAGCCAAATAATCAAGATATCATCTAAGAGCCAGTATGCAGGATTCCCTGAAAACTTCTGAATCAAAGGATACTGTTTAGCCTCCCATCTCTCACCTTATGTTAAATTACAGCCAGGAATCCCAGAGTTGATCATTTTCCCCATCTATGTAAAGCAAAATAATAATAATAATAGTAAAATAAAAAAAAGAAGTTCCTCCTGTTGAAATAATTCCTGCCTTGTATGCTTTTCACAGGAAAACAGCAATTGTAAATATACAAAGTAGTCAGTGTTTGGCTCAGGCAGGTCCCATCAAAAACAGCTAAAACTCTATACAGCTAAAGTCAATACATCTTATCAATGAATGAATAAAATCACTGAACATAGAAAATGGCAAGAATATGATAGCTTTCCGATAATTATTTTTAAAAATATCTTTACAGCCTTTGTACTAACCTGGATGGAAGTGGAACACATTATTCTTAGTAAAGCATCTCATGAATGGAGAAGCATGAATCCCATGTACTCAAGTTTGATATGAGGACAATTAATGACAATTATTGACATGGTGGGGGTGAAGGAAGGGGAGAGCAGAGAGGAAGAATGAGGGAGGGGTGGAGAAAGGAAGAGCAGAGAGAGGGAAGGAGTAAGGGGGGTGGGGTCTTGGGGTCTTGGTGTGTGCCACACCTTTTGGGGGCTAAACACAATTGTAAGAGGGTCTTTTCCTAACAAATGCAACCAGTGTAACATGGTTTCTTGTACCCTCAATGAATCCCCAACAATAAAAAAAAAAAAAGA
>CAUYON010011480.1:0-15483 GCA_963573935.1 Arctocebus calabarensis
GAGAGAAAATGTGGATATAATTTACCAAATGGAACTGGCTGAACTGCAGAATTGTGACTCTCTGAAAGACGCATTCAAGTCAAGCAGCCTTCCTAATTTCTATGCATCTCTCCCCTCTGAGACATATCCTAATCTCAGGAACATGCTTTCAAAATGGCAACGATCTTTGGTAGCACTTATGTCTGTGAACAGACTTTTTCCAGAATGAAACATCTGAAATCTCCAACCAAATCTAGACTAACTGATGCACACTTGCATCACTTGTTATGACTAGCAGTGACAAATATGGAACCGGACATTGGCCATGGCATTAGCCAAAAGCAGGCCAGTCCATAGTTCCCATTGAAATACTGGTAAGTTTGTTTATTTAACTTTATTTGTTCTTCATTTTAAATATTGTATTGGTTCCCTTTTTTTTTTTTACTTCAAAATAAGATATATGGAGTGTGCATAGGAATTTGTTCATAGTCCAGCCCGCCAACAGTCTGAGGGACACAGAACTGGCCCCCTGTTTAAAAAGTTTGAGGACCCCTGGTCTAAGGGGAATTCCCTCATATGTGATTTGACATTTTTCTTTTGCTGCATTTATTATAGAATTCTCTCTTTGTCTTTCACTTTTGATAGTTTGATTATAATGTGCCTTAGATAGGCCCTCTTTGGGTTGAAACTAATTGAGTGTTTTTAAGTTTCATGAATTTGGATGTTCCTATCTCCCCTAAGATCTGGGAAGATTTTAGCTATTATTTTGTTAAATAGCTTTTTGTACCTTTCTCCATCTTTGCTTCCTCTGTAAGTTCTATATAGACAGTCCCCAGCTTGTGAACAAGATAGGTTCTATAGATTTGTTTTAAAGTTGAATTTGTACATAAGTTGGAACAGGTATATTTACCTATGACCTTAGTAGACTCCTTTGTAAGTGCAAGTTGTATGTCAGTCAATGTTTGTAACTCAGGAACTGCCTGTAATGAAAATATGTGTTCATTTAATGATGTTCCATAGGGCTTATAGACCTCCTTCACTATTTTTCATTCTTTTTTCCGCCCTCTGACTGGGTTATTTCAAAATATCTGTCTTCAAGTTCAGAAATCGTTTTTTCTGATTGATCTACTCTTGAAGTTCAATTACAGTTTTTATTTCATTCATTAACCTTTTCTGCTCCAAGATTTGTTTGTTGTATATGTGTGTGTGTGTATGTGTGTGTATATATATATATATCATACATGTATATATTATATATATAATATACACTTGTTGAATTTCCCATTCAGAATTATTTTCCTGATTTTATTGAATTACGTATTTGTATTCTCTTGCATCGCTCAAGTTTTCTTGAAATCATTATTTTGATTTCTTTCAAATGGTTCATAAATTTTCTTTGAGGTTACTCATTAGAAAGTTATTGTGTTTCTTAGGTGGTGTCACATTTCTAGCTTTTGCATTTTTTTTGATCTCTGCATTGGTATTTGAGTATCTAATTGTCCTTTTCAATTTTATAGCCTGGATTTCATAGGGAAAGATTACCACATGCTGTTGTGTCTTAGAACATCAGGTAGGGTGAATGGCTTTGGTTCCAAATGGGAATAGTAGCATAGTCCCTGGCAATTTCTTCAGCTATAGTAAACTTCAGTGATGCCTATGAGTGCCCCAGTACACTTAGACTACAGGATTTTGTCCAGCTGGTTAAGCACAGCCTCTCTGCTAGTGGTGAGGGTGCTGGGTTGTTCTGTATACCGAGGATGCATGGGGGCAACTCCATCAGTGGGTGCAATCTCCATGCAGGGCAGCACTGCCTGTTCCCTGGAGGATAGGGAACCTCATGAAATAGAGCTAGCACTAGGCTATGGCTGCTCTACTGGGTCTATGCTTTAAGTGTCAGGGGTCAGAACACTGCAACCACTTGCATGTAAAAGATGAAGTGACATCCAGGCAGTTTGTTCCCAGAGGTTAGAAAGCTGTAGCTGCTCAGCTGGGCAACAGCATGGTATGTAAGTGCTGTGTGGTGATGGCAGACCCTGGAGATAGGGATATGCAGTGGCTACTTGTCCCCAGATCAAAGTGTGTGCAAGTAACAGCTCCAGGCTCAAGATAGCACCTTATAGCAGTGGCTTGGATCACAAAGAGGAGGAGTTACAACATGGGCTCCCACTTTGGAACAATACAGCTGTGTGAACTCATGGCAGCTCCCCAGACAGAGCCCAGTGCCTGGGAGCGCTACAGGGTGTGTTAGTAATAAAGATACAGGTTTCTACCATTGTAATGGGCCTGCTAGGGGCCTCCTGCTTACTCTCCTGGACTGAAGCTGACCTCAATTGAAGAGATAAAGTGGCCAAAACATGGTGTTCTTTTCTATGTACCTATCCTGAGTCTCTGCCAGGCCTCTGCTGTGTTCTGGCACCCTCCTTCAAATGCTGTAGTCTAAATGTGGTTGTTTATTTGTTGTTTTGGTCCCCTTTGTGGGTGAGGCAGACAAGTGTTAGGCACCTTTAGGTAGCCATTTTGCTGTTGCTGCTTCCAAATCTTGATTTCATAAAATTTGTAAATGTTTACCAATACCTATGTTTTAAACAGGATATTATTGGTGCCTTATTTTGCATTTCATGATTACCAGTGAGGTGCACACCCTCCGTATGATTATTGGCCACTTGTGTTTCCTCTTTTGAGTTACTCATTGCCATGCTTTTCTTTTGTAATTTCAATGCCTATGTACTTGTCTTTTCCTAAAAAATACATTTTAGTTTAACTGCTTTGGAACATTATATAAATAAAATAACAATTGGCCAATTTTATGTTTGGTGATTTATCAATGTTGTACCGTATTTTATTTTATTAATTTTACATGTGTTGTAGATCATGTTAAGAAAACATAACTGATTTTGTCTATTATTAATAGATATATGGATAGTTTGTGGGTTTTGTTCTATAAAGGCTTTAGTAAATATTTGTGGACTTGACTTCTGGTGTGTATGAAAAATGTTTCTCCCAGCTATACACATAATAGTGGAATTAAGAAGTCAGAAGTTATAGGTATGTTGCATATATTCAGCTTTAAATAAGTGTTGCCAAGTTGGTTTTCAAAATAGACTTACTATTTTACATCCCCACCAGAAATGAACAAGCATTTAAATTCCTCCAAACACATTGGCCATTCCTTGATATTGTTTGACTTTTTAATCTTGTCTAGCTAGAACAATGGTTCTCAACCTTCTTAATGCCATGATCCTTTAAAACAGTTCCTCAAGTTATGGTGACCCGAACCATAAAATTACTTTTGTTGCTACTTCATAACTGTAATTTTTCTACTGTTATTAATCATAATGTAAATATCTGATATGCAGGATGTATTTAGGCAACCCCTGTAAAAGGGTCGTTCGACCCCCAAAGGGGTTGTGACCCACAGGTTGAGAACCGCTAATGTGGAAGCTGAGAATGGTTTAATAAGGTGGCTTTGATTTTCAAATCCTAAATTATTCATGAGATTTTACTTTCTTTATATGTTTAGGACACTGTATTTTCTCTTCTGTGAAATTCATTTTCTTTTATTTATCTATTAAGTAATTGATTGTTTTTTATTTATTTTTCAAAGTTCTTTAATACAGGTTGAATATTCTTTATCCTAAGTGCTTAGGAAAAGAAGTGTTTCCAATTTTTTTTTCAGATTTTGGAATATTTACCTATACATATAAGAAATCTAAATATAAAATTTATTTATGTTTCCTATAGACTTTATATACATAGACTCAAGGCAATTTTATACAGTATCTTTAATAATTTTGTGTAACTACTGTGTACAAAAAATGATTAGAAAGCAAAGGTGTCACTATCTCAGCCAGCCAATTGGACAGTCTGTGGTTGTTTGACATCACTGTTATTATGATTCTGAATTTATATCCTATCAATAAGCAATCATTTTCTTACACTATCCACACAAGAATACTTAATGTTAAAGACATAATATATCATTGACACAATAAAAAATGGATTCAAGGCAAGTAAGCACCACAGGATAATTACCAAAATACCTGTGTCATCTGTTACCCACAACAAACAACAGCAGGATTTCCATCTCCATCTGTGATATTGTGTTTTGATTAAAAAGTTATTGTATATTGTATTTAATTTTATTTTTTAATGAGAGAAACATCAGAAGCTGTTGAGGAACCAGAGTGTTGGTGCTTTGGGGATGCAGAGACATTTCTGTTAGATGGCTTTTTAAAATGCTTCCTCCAGAGTCCTCTACCTCATGGGCAACATGCTTGTCTGAGACATCTCTCTCTGATTTTAAAAACTGACATCTTTTCTGTTCTGTTATGAATGCAGCACACTCTGGTTCTGCAATATGCCCATCGTGCATCTTCACCATGTCATCTATAGAAATTTATTTGTAGTGTTAACATCATCCTCGTCATTACTATTCTGACAATCACCTCATTCAGAACCATTTTAGCTATTTCACCATCAGTCAATAAATAAACAACCAGAGCCCCAGGGCTGTTAAAAACTTCTTTCAAATCCACTTCTTCCAGCTAATAGACAGACTCACAAGGTAGATATTTTGCAAGTATGAGGAGATCAGATATCATTTCCTTCTCATTTGACATATGAATCCTTCAAGTCATTGCTCATTATCATTGCTAAATGTAGTTTCCGGCTGGAGTGTGTTCCCAGCAGGGACATTATGTCTGTGGCCACCCTTCATGCTAAAGTCCTTTCAAAAACCTTTCACACCGACACTTCTGTCTCGGCTGTTCAAGAAACGGTTTTTATATTTACTTTTACTTGATCTAATGATACCCCAGTCACATAGTTGAATTAAAGAATTCACATTTTGTGGACAGTACATGGCATAAAATATTTTTTATGAGAATTTCAGCTAGAAGATGAGCAGAAGAGTTGTCAGAGAATAGTTGTCATCCAGTCCAGATTCCCTATAGCAAGCATGAGCCATGAGTACAAAGAACTGGTGAAACCAAGCAGAAAAGATGTCCCTGACGATCAGGCCATTTTAGAAGCATACTTATGGACTGGAAAGAAATTCAGTCCTTGCACACTTCTGCCTACCAGAGTAAGTTCACACCTACATGTGCCTTCTGCATGAGCACAGCCCAGCAGTTATTTACTTTGTTTCCTTGGCATCCTCAGTGCCTATAAGTCTGTCTTATCTCCTGTACTCCAAGTCTTTCTGGAGCAATAATACCAGAACTGTGATGTTTCATCAGCCTTATAGACTTGTTCTGGCACCAGATTTTCATTAGCAATGACCTTGGCAAGTCCATTAGTGAATTTCTCTGCTGTTTTGTGATCATTAGATGATTTATTACAAAAAAATCTTTAAAAAATTTAGTGCTATACTTTAATCTTCTGCAACCAGTATGTTGAATAATCACAGTTCTCCTCAATATTTTAATGTGTTTAGATAAATCTTTGTTTAACGATCACCAGGCCATTAAGTGGCTGGTGTTCACTGTGACACTGATGGAGCTGCTTTTTCAATACACAATCAAGATCTTCCTTTTTAGCTTTATGCAGCGTTTTTCTATTTTTTATTAACTTCTGTTACATTAACATTAACATTTTTAGCATAGAACTTCAACAGTGTTTTCTTCCATTTCTTCAGGTTATATATGATGGTCATTCCAACACACTTCTGTAAGATGTCTCACACTTACACTGCTGTCACTGCTTTCACAATTATAAAATGTTCAGTTCACTTTAAAATAATAAAATTATAAACTTTCATTTAGTAAAAAAAGGGTCGGTGTGTCTGTGTATAACATATATCATATACATAGTTATGTAATTGACCTGCCATATCAGCAAAAGATTGGTTCCAGGGTTCCCACAATTGCTATTATTGTTTCTATAATAGCAATTTCTATACTATAAATGAGCACAAATGGTTCCTCTTTCTAATCACCATTACCTGTAGTGGTACTGCAGGTATTTTTGACAATTTTAATAATATCTTTATATCGCAGCCCAGAGAATAAGCAAAAACAAACAAACAACCCCCAAAAAAGAAATTAAAAAGCTGTAGTGAGCACAGCGCACAGGTCTTGGCTTCACCTGGGACATCATAGGGATCCTGCCATTGGGTGTTCAGACTGCAGATATGCCATGTTTCCATTTTATTGCCCTTTGTGGGAGTGCTTAAATGGGTGAGAATGTAGGCATTCATGAAAAAGACATATAAGGAGAAGCAGGAGAGTCTTTGTTTGCTTGAACATGCTGAATAATTCTGTCTTGTGCACCTGCCTTTAGACTGTGACCCATTATATGAGGTTGATGTGTAATTTCCACTGGTGAAATCATATCAGTGCTCAAAAAGTTCCAGAGTTTAGAGCATATCAGATCTCAGATTTGGGGATTATATATGCTAAACCTGGATATCAGTTCTGGATATGTATGCTTTATTTTTCCCATTCCTTTGTGGTTCTTAAAATGTACAGAATTTAATGCAGATGAATATACCAGTACTTTTCTTTATGATTTATACTTTTTGTGTTTCAGTAAGATATCCTTTCCTGATCAAGATCGTGCAGATTTTATGCTCTATTTTCTTCTAAAGTTTTGTAGTTTTGTCTTATACATTTAAATCTTTAGACCACTGAGGTTTGATTTAATTTTCCATGTGAATGTTACAAAGATCACTAGAAAAGTCTTACAGTTTTGACGTTATGAAAGTCAAAGATTTAGAGGTCAAAGGACAAACCACAATATTTAGAAATTAAAAAATGGTCATTTTTGGCATCTATTCAGTGTGTCTTGTAGCTCAACCAGAGCTTCAAACTATTTTGTGCACTTGAAAAGGAGTATTTTGCAGGAATTAGGTAAAGTATTCTATAAGTGTTTTTAAAAGTGCTCAAATATTTCATGTCCTTCTACATTTTGTATCTGCTTGATCTATCAATTAATTTTCCTATTTTATTCTTCTTAGATCTGCCCAGTTTTTGGCATGTGTGAATATGGCAAAAGAGAGTACTTTGAAGATGAGCATAGTGATGTTCAACAGTGAGGTATATTTTTCTAGGACAATTGACTTAATTGTCTGAACTCATATGTATGTATCTGTGTTAGTGAGTTTTTCATTTCAGGATTCAACCAATTACAGATCAGATTCCAAGGATATGGAGGGCCAATTATACATATTTCCCATCCACAATTATTTAAATCTGATAATGTACAATCTGGAAATACGGAGAGCCAACTGTGTTATTCCATTTTATATAAAAGATTTGAGCATCTGAAGATTTTGGTATCTGTAGGAGCCCTGGAACCAATCTTTTGCTGATATGGCAGGTCAATTATTTAACTATGTATACGATATATGTTATATACAGACACACCGACCCTTTTTTTACTAAGTGAAAGTTTATAATTTTATTATTTTAAAGTGAACTGAACATTTTATAATTGTGAAATAACCTTCTCAACATCTAATAGTGTTCTTTGCCTAAAGTCTATTTTCCATGATATGAGCATTGCTAAATTTGAGTGATGGTGAGCTCAATATATCTTTCTTCTATTTTTTTTACTTCCATCTTTCTGTGGTTATATTAGCTTATTTCTAATAAATAACAAATAGATTAACCTTTCCTCAGTCTGACAATCTTTACTTTTAATGTGACCTGTAAATTTATTTTTCTTTATTATAATTATTCACTTAAGATTTATTTCTACAGGGGTCAGAGCAAGATGGCTGACTGGAAGCAGCTTCCCAAAGAGGCTCCTGTCCAAAAGGAAAAATAACCTCCAGAAACTGCCCAATTAAGCTGAAAACTGGGAGCCCAGCTGAGAGAGAGAAGTGACAACTGCGGGTCATCTCTGCTGAGGCAAGCTGAAACTCCAAGGAAACAAGCTTCAGGTACAAAATTCATGTGAAAGGAAAAGTATCCATCCCCTCCCCCAAGAAAGTTGTGGTTTTTTGTTTTTCTGGTTCCTTTCATTTTTCTCTTTGTTTGCTCCTGCGGGTTTTCTACAGATAAGCAGTAAACTGTGGACCTCTTGTCTCACCCCACAGAAGAGTGCTGTGGCAATTGGAGTCTGCTACCTCAGAGCAACCCTACTGTGACTCTGAACACTCTCTTGCTAGGCAAAAAAATGGAACTAAAGTTTTCCCCACCATTCTGAACTTCTAGTACACCTTTCACCCCTTACCTGATGAAACAGAAGCCTGACCACTGCTGAGACTGAGGGAGGAGGTTCTTGAGCAGCGCCCCCCACATGCCTGCCAGACCAAGCACCCCACCAGCAAAGACTCCAGAGGGATGTGGTGAGCTTCCCTCCCTCTGGCCAGGGAATCTACCAGTGACCATGTGGCCCCATGGCCCATGCCTGAAGCCAGCCACATTTCCACAGGTCCACCCTAGGCCAGGGACTCTCCCAGTGATTGCACCCGGCATTTGCTGGGCCTCCTCAGGACCACCCCCAGCCAGGAACTCCTCCAGCTGCCGCATGGCTCCACACACTGCACCTGCCAGGCCTCCACAGGCCCACCGTCTGCCAAGGACTCCCCTGGGGACTTTGCAGCCCTATACCCCACACTGACCAGGATTCTGCAGGCCAACCCCAGCCAGAAACTACACAGGTCCCCATGTGGCCCCTGCACCCTGCGCCTGCTGGGCCTCTACAGGTCTGCCATTGGCCAGGGACTCCACCGGCGACCTTGCGGCCCACACCCCACACCCGCAGGGCCTCAGTATGCTTGCATCCAGCCAGGGACTCTAGGAATCATGCAACTGTCCTCCCTCCCATACCCACCCTGCCACTGCACTGGCTCCGCCCCTGTGGCCAGGGACTCTGGAAGCCAAGGGACTGGGGCCCTACCTCTAGAGCCCCCCCTACCTCTGTGTGGAGTCCTCCTCCTGGCTAGAGACTTCTGGAGCCGTGGGCTCTCTTTGCCAAAGTCACAGGGGAACTGGCACTCCCAGAAACATGTGCACCATCCCTTGCACTGCTGCTGTATCTGGGGGTTCCATACTCTGGAGCTGCTCCTATAGCCAGAATTTCCTGGCTGGGCAGTCCCAGAGGAACTACACAGGGTAACTCCTTACAAAGGCCCACCAACAATACAGTGATCCTGCCAGAGTCAAATCTTGGAGAAACACCTCTCCAACTCTGAGGACAGCCAGAGGCAACAGTGAAAAACAATCCTAGGGCAGAATCAACGGAAAAACTCTGGCAATATGAATAATTAGAGTAGACCAACTCCTCCAAGGAACGACAAGGCAGACACAGCACAAGATCCCATGCATAAACAAATGGCTGAGATGTCAGAAATCGAATTCAGAATCTGGATAGCCATTAATATCAACAGAATGGAGGAAAAGATGGAATTTGAATTTCAAGCAGTATCCAAAGTCACCTCAAGAATTCAATGAACTCAAAGACAAAATGACCAAAGATTTTGACACATTGAGACAAGAAGTTACAGCCCTCAAAGATCTGAGAAATATAGTAGAATCTCTCAGTAACAGAATGGACCAAGCAGAAGAAAGTATTTCTGACATTGAAGACAAGATTTCAAATGCTCCCAAACCTTCAAAGAGGAAGAGAAATGGAGGGCAAAAACACACCACTCTCTCAGAGAGTATTGGGATAATTCAAAGAAAACCAATATTTGGCTCATAGAAATCCCCAAAAGCCACAAAGCAGCTTCACAAGACACAGAGTCTCTTCTTCATGAGATTATGAAAGAGAACTTTCCAGACATGCCAAGAGATTCTGAAATTCAGATAGCAGACTGTTTCAGAACTACAGGATGATTCAACCTGAATGAGACATCCCCCAGACACATCATAATCAATTTCACTAAAGTTAATATGAAGGAGAAAATTCTGAAAGCAGCCAGATGGAAGAAAACAATAAACTACAAAGGGAAGAACATTAGAATAACTGCAGATCTCTCTGCTGAAAACGTTTAAGCTAGAAGAGGGTGGTCATCAACTTTTAATCTCCTGAAACAAAATAACTTCCAACGCAGGATCCTGTATCCAGCTAAACCGAGTTTCATTTATGATGGAGAAATTAAATACTTTCATGACATCCACATGTTGAAGAAATTTGCCATAACTATACCCGACATCCAGGATATTCTCAGACCTATCAGCTTCTGGGACGCTGAGTTTGGCTTGAGGGGCGGCAATGGCTCGTCCCTGAACTGGAAGCTGATGAAAAAACTATGCCTCAGAATAATTAAGTGACCATCTAACAGCCTAAAGAGGGATTTGATCCAGACTTGGCTGGTTCTGAGGTCTGTTTTTCCTGGATATCATATTGCTTCTAGCTCATTTGACTGGAAGAATATAGTATCATGGGCAGAGCTAAGATTATTTGGAAGCATGTAGTGACCATGATGGACCCAAGGACAGATATCTGTGCTGGAGTTGGATGTCCTGGACAACTAGTGCAAAGCAGAAAAGTTTAGGTCAGAGTCGTGTCTTTGAGGGTAGCCTGATGGTGGTTAGAACTGCATAAGTGGATGGATTCATTCACAGATTATGTGCAGAGCCTTGGGGAATCCTTTCAATATGAGGCAGAGGAAAATCAGGTGCCAGCAAAGCAGAAAGAGTCAAAATGAGTCAGGTAGAACAGTAGAAAAGTACAGAAATCAGGGAAAGGACTAGCAGATTACACCATGCATTTATTTAGCAAACATTTCCAGAGCCCTCACAGGGTGCCGGATCCTGTGCTGGGTGCTGCTGGCTATAGCAGGGATCCACACAGACGAGGTTCTCGCCTTTCTGAGGATTAGGTTTTGGTGGGGAAGGTTGGTAATGAATAAATGAAAAAATACTATGAAGGAAATCAACAGATCAATGTTGGAAAATGTCAGTGGGGAAGAAAGTCAACTTTAAATGGGAATATCAAGAAAATTAAGACCTGAAGGAGGAGAAAGTATCAACTAGGGAAAAGCCTGGGGAAGGACTTAACAAAAGGAACAGCAATAGGAAGATTGTGAGGCAGTAAAGAGCTTGATGTGGTGGAGGAGCTGAAAGGGAAGCAAGCCCTGGAGTTCACTATCTCAAGAAATTGAGTACTGAAGTGTAATACTATGTAAGCTACAGAAAGGAAGGATCTTGAAACACAGCCTAAGTGTTGACAAAGACATCGATGAGAGGCTGGCATCTCTTCCTGTCTAACCAGCCACTATTTCATTTTGAGTAGAAACTATGTGTGTTTGTTGGTCAGCAAAACCAAGGGGCAGGAGCTATGGCAGTTGAAAAAGCCAATTTGATTCTAGGATACTTTTCCTGGGTTTCATCATCAGGAACTTCCTTCCTTTCATCCCAGGCATGATGTGGTAACTTTTACCATTTGATAAAGATGAAGGACTTGTTTTTTGGTCAACAACCGGAATGTAAAATCCACTGGAACAGGATCAGAGACCATTTTAATTGCAGCTGAGGAAAATGAAATTTCCATTTTATCTGGCACCTTGTACCAAGAGCACACTAATTCTTCTGGAAACTACCATGTGAATGAAAAGGAAATTGAGTTTTGTGGAGTAGAAACTCATGGTTATGGCAAGTGGCCTGACGTGAGCAGAGGGGCAGGAGCCACAGAGGTCCTCATGACGGGCTATACCATGTTGTGGAATGGGAGGCCAGGGAAGGGAGGCCAGACCTGCATACTGCAGTGGTCCAGCCTCATCCACCTCACCTGGCTCAGCTTCACGCTCTTCATTATCCTGGTGTTTTTCCCCCTCGTCGCTCAGTATTATCTCACTACTCTGGATGAGGTCGATGAGGCTGGCAAGCAGATTTTTGACCCACGGGCTGGTAACGAAGTACCTTTGCGAGGTAAAGCACGTGCTGGATCTTTGCTGCATTCACGAGTCAGTGAGTGAAGAGCTCTTACAGCTGGAAGAGCTGTACAGTGGCAAGAGCTGAACAGCAAAATAGCCAAGCTGAATCTGAAGATCGAAGCCTGTAAGAAGAGCATTGAGAATGTTAAGCAGGACCTGCTGCAGCTGAAGAACGTCATTAGCAGACCGATCATTCTTACAAGGAGCTGATGGCCCAAAATCAGCCCAAACACTCTCTGCCCATCCGATTGCTCCTGGAGAAGGATGATGCCGGCCTTCCTCCCCCAAAGGTCATCCAGGGTTGCCGGCTGCACAACTGTTTTGATTATTCTCGTTGCCCTCTCACCTCTGGTTTTCCAGTCTATGTGTATGACAGTGACCAGTTTGCCCTTGGCAGCTACCTGGATCCCTTAGTTAAGCAGGCTTTTCAGGCTAGGGGTGGGCCAATGTATATGTTACAGAAAATGCAGACATTGCCTGCCTGTATGTGATGGTAGTGGGAGAGATGCAGGAACCAGCTGTGCTGCGGCCTGCTGAACTTAAGAAGCAGTTGTATTCTCTGCCACACTGGCGGACAGACAGACACAACCATGTCCTCATCAATCTGTCACAGAAATCATACACACAGAACTTACTGTACGATGTTGGGCCATGGTGGCCCAGTCCACGTTCTACGCTGCCCAGTATAGGCCTGGCTTTGACCTGGCAGTGTCACCACTGGTCCATACCATGTCTGAACCCAACTTCATGGAGATTCCACTGCAGGTGCTAGTGAAGCGGAAATACCTCTTCACCTTTCAGGGTGAGAAGATAGAATCCCTGAGATCCAGCCTTCAGGAGGCCTGCTCCTTTGAAGAAGAAAGGGCGGGTGATCCTCCAGCCGACTATGATGACAGGATCATTGCCACCCTGAAGACCATACAGGACAGCAAACTAGATCAGGTCCTGGTAGAATTTACCTGCAAAAACCAGCCCAAGCCCAGTCTGCCTCCTGAGTGGGCACTGTGTGGGGAGTGGGAGGACTGCTTGGCATTGCTGAAGCTTTCCACCTTTGCCCTCATCATCACCCCTGGGGACCCTCACTTGGTTATTTCATCTGGGTGTGCCACACGGCCCTTTGAAGCCTTGGAGGTTGGGGCTATCCCGGTGGTGTTGGGGGAGCAAGTGCAGCTCCCATACCAGGACACTCGGCAGTGGAGCGAGTGGTGCCCAAGCCACGTGTTACTGAGGTTCTCTTCCTTTTAAGGAGTCTCTCCGATAGTGACCTCCTGGCTATGAGGCGACAAGGCTGCTTTCTCTGGGAGACTTATATCTCCACCACTGACAGTATTTTTAATACCGTGCAGGCTATGATCAGGACTCGCATACAGATCCCAGCTGCTCCCATCCGGGAAGAGGTAGCAGCTGAGATCCCCCATCGTTCAGGCAAGGCTGCAGGAACTGACCCCAACATGGCTGACAATGGGGACCTGGGGCCAGTAGAAACGGAGCCACCCTATGCCTCACCCAAATACCTCAGCAACTTTACTTTGACTGTCACTGACTTTCACCACAGCTGGAACTCTGCTCCAGGGCCTTTCCATCTTTTCCCCACACACACCCTTTGATCCTGTGTTGCCCTCAGAGGCCAAATTTTTGGGCTCAGGAACTGAATTTTGGCCTATTGGTGGTGGAGCTGGGGGTTCTGGCAAGGAGTTCCAGGCAGCACTTGGAGGCAATGTTCCAGGAGAGCAGTTCACAGTGGTGATGCTCACTTACGAGCAGGAGGAGGTGCTTATGAACTCCTTAGAGAGATTGAACAGCCTCCCTTACCTGAACAAGGTAGTGATGGTGTGGAATTTTCCCAAGCTGCCCTCAGAGGACCTTCTGTGGCCTGACATTGGTGTCTCCATCATGGTAATAGAAAAATGAGCAGTTTGTTTACAAAAGAACAAAAAAGGAAGAAGAAGGAAATTACCAAATTTTTGGAACAAAATGACAATAAAGATACAAATTATCAGAACCTCTGGGATACTGCAAAGGCAGTCCCAAGAGGGAAATTTATAGCGCTGCAAGCCTTCCTCAAGAAAACGGAAAGAGAGGAAGTTAATAACTTAATGGTACATCTTAAGCAACTGGAACAGGGAGAACATTACAACCCCAAACAGAGCAGAAGAAAAGAAATAACCAAAATTAGAGCAGAATTAAATGAAGTTGAAAACAAAAGAATTATAGAACAGATCAATAATCAAAAAGTTGGTTTTTTGAAAAGATCAATAAAATAGATAAACCTTTGGCTAACCAAATCAGGAAAAAAAGAGTAAAATCTCTAACTTCATCAATCAGAAATGCTAAACATGAAATAACAACAGAACCCTTAGAAAATCAAAACATCCTTAATGAATATTACAAGAAACTTTACTCTCAGAAATATGAAAATCTGAAGGAAATTGACCAATACTTGGAAGCACACCACCTACCAAGACTTAGCCAGAATGCAGTGGAAATGTTGAAAAGACCTATATCAAGTTCCAAAATAGTGTCAACTATACAAAATCTCCCTAAAAAGAAAAGCCTGGGACCAGATGTCTTCACGTCAGAATTCTACCAAACCTTTAAAGAAGAACTAATACCTATATTACTAAACCTCTTCCAAAATATAGAAAAAGAAGGAATACTACCCAACACATTCTATGAAGCAAATATCACCTTGATCCCTAAACCAAGGAGATACCCAAAAACAAAAGAAAACTATAGACCAATATCACTAATGAATATTGATGCAAAAATATTTAACAAGATACTAACAAACAGAATACAACAACACATCAAACAAAATATACACCATGACCAAGCGGGCTTTATCCCAGGGTCTCAAGGCTGATTCATATACGTGAATCTATAAATGTAATCCAGCACATAAACAAATTAAAAAATAAAGACCATATGATTCTCTCAATTGATGTAGAAAAAGCTTTTGACAATATCCAGCATCCCTTCATGATCAGAACACTTAAAACAATTGGTATAGAAGGGACATTTCTCAAACTGATAGAGGCCATCTACAGTAAACCCACAGCCAATATCATATTGAATAGAGTTAAATTAAAACCATTTCCACTTAGATCAGGAACTAGGCAAGGTTGCTCATTGTCTCCATTGCTCTTCAAAGTCGTAATGGAAGTTTTAGCCATTGCAATCAGGGAAGAAAAGGTGATCAAGGGTATTCACATAGGGTCAGAAGAGATCAAACTTTCACTCTTGGCAGATGATATGATTGTATATCTGGAAAACACCAGAGATTCTACTACAAAACTTTTAGAAGTGATCAAGGACTATAGCAGTGTCTCAGGCTACAAAATCAACACCCACAAATCTATAGCCTTTCTATATACCAACAATAGCCAGGCCGAAAAACACAGTCAAGGACTCTATTCCTTTAACAGTAGTGCCAAAAAAGATGAAATATTTGGGAGTTTACCTAACAAAGGATGTGAAAGATCTCTATAAAGAGAACTATGAAACTTTAAGAAAAGAAATAGCCGAAAATGTTAAGAAATGGAAAAATCTTCCATGCTCATGCCTGGGAAGAATCAACATTGTTAAAATGTCTATATTACCCAAAGCAATATATAATTTTAATGCAATTCCTATCAAAGCTCCATTGTCATATTTTAAAGATCTCGAAAAAATAATACTTC